>CAKAOH010033605.1:0-13889 GCA_916701665.1 Sebastiscus tertius | reverse complement strand
CACCTATGCTGTGAAATATCCCAACATCTACTTGATGGATTGCCACAAAGTTTTGTACAGACATTCGTGGTTCCCAGATAACAAGATAACAAGTCCTCCAAATTAAACGTCAAAATAGGCTACATTGTTTGTCCAGACTCTCTAGAACGACACCCACATAAGCGTTTTCTGATCTGACTCCACTATCGTCTGTGCCTTCCTAAACAAATCAGTGTTGGCAAATAAATCGTTTTTTTGTGGTGTGACAATGCGATGGTTAAAGGAACACGGAGTTACATTTTGGGGATATATAAGCAGAAATAGAATATAATATTTATAACTATGTGTTCATTAGTGTATAATCACCTGAAACTAAGAACCGTTGTGTTTTTGTCAGCTTAGAATGAGTCCTTCATATCTACATAGGGAGCGGGTCCTCTTCACGGAGTCCGTCATGTTGCTCCGCCATGTTTCTACAGTAGCCCAGAACGGACAAACCAAGCTCTGGCTCTAGAGAGGGACTGACTTCCGTTGCTCCTAAAGTAGTGTTATTACGATAAGGATGGCCTCTGAGCGAGTCGAACGGTGTTACCGTGGTTTTGCACTTGGCGGCTCACGTTACCGCAGTCTTGGAAAGGGAGGAGTGAGCGGAGGGGTACTCAGTTGGTTGCAATCTGCAACCACACCACTAGATGCCACCAAATCCTACACACTGTACCTTTAAGATTTGGTTTGGTTAGGTTTAGGGCACAAAAAACACTTGATTAGGTTCTGGGAAAGCTCATGGTTTTGGTTAAAATAAGTACTTCGTTAAGATTAGTTAGTTTGGTTTATGACCAGATCTCTACGAAAACATTCCCATCAGCCTCAGCTAGAGGCCTACTTTGTTTCTAATGCTATTAGCAAATGTAAGCATGCTAACATGCTAAACTAAGATCGTGAAAATGGTAAACAATATACATCAACATTGTCATCATTGTGTTTGTATGCTGACGTTAGCGTTTAGCTCAAAGCACCACTGTGTCGAAGCTTCCCAGAGCTGCTAACATGACTGCAGACTCTTGTTTTATTGTGTCTCCTTTAAGCTGACATTGTTGTGATGTTTTCTGCACTGCCCTCTCCAAAGATCACCTGTCAACTTCTTCCTTGGATTTTCTTTCTTTCTGCTGTGTTTTCCTTTCCCTGTTCATCGATGTTTGCAATCTCTGCTCATGCTAACTTCCCACTTCTTATTCCAAACAAGCTGCTGCTGTTGTTGTTTCCTTAAACATGAAATTCTTCACTTGCTGTGCACCACAAAATATTATCCAGAAACACCTTCCTGATCCCAGGCCTTTAAATGTAAACGCTTGTATTACTGTGATCAGCTGCTGGTATCATCCCAAACACCTGTTTGATATTACAAATAACCAGGATGGACTGTTACTGTGACTGATATCTTATATGTTCCTCCTATTTGCACTTGATCTTTGAAGGGCAACTTGGCTATTTGTTGTGATGAGCCGAGGCAAAGGGCCCTCCAACATGTCCATTACTGCTGTAAAGTGACGTTTAAGATGTGAAAGAAATGGAATCTGTCTGCAGCCTTTCAGCAGTGTGGATTGTTGTTGTGTGCATACATATATCTGCTTGTAACAGCAACTGAGAAACCAAAATTTTAAACCAAATCTGTTGCAGTTTGTTCACCAATTCAGCGCTGAATGTGTCAGAAGGTTATTGTATTTTTAATTTAGGAATATTCTTAGTATATGGTGGTTTAACACAGCATCAGTACCATAGTTGTGCTTGTTTAATTAAGGGCTAAGCAATGCATTTTGTCCTCACTGGGTCCTAAAGGCGTACAAACCTGTGGGTGTGTTTGAGGTATGAAATAAGATCTGGGTAGTAGCATCGTTTGACATTTGGATCTGAGTGGCTGTCGTCAACATGAGGAAACTCATCTGATCCTGTCTTCACACACCTGCTTCCCCTTTTATTCAACGCTCTTCGTCTTTATCTGAGGATTTACTCTCCTGTACTTTCTCTTTCTCTATCCTCCTTGCCTCTTTCCACTTATCTTCTCTTTCCTTCCTCTACACAGTCTCTTTTACTCATTAGAGCGATGTGTCAATTAGACCACATTGTTGTTAAACACAGGCGGCAACCTCAGGGGTCTGAAAAGTGAAGCCAATGCTGAAGTGCCTTAAACTTTCATTCTTTCTAACAGCCAGCAGGGGGCGACTCCTCTGGTTGCAAAAAGAAGTCTGATTGTATAGAAGTCTCTGAGAAAACAAGCCTACTTCTTGATTTATTACCTCAGTAAACATTGTAAACATGAGTTTATGGTCTCAATCGCTAGTTTCAAGTCTTCTTCAATACAGCATGATGTTCATTTAGTGAATTATGGTCCCATTTAGAGTCAAATAGACCATAAAGCAGGGGATGCTTTAGGGCGTGGCTACCTTGTGAATGACAGGTCGCTACTACGCCATTGTCCGGTCTGGCAGTTGTCCGTGTTTTCGTCTTACATCTTTAACCCTTTCACAGTGTGTTTTCACTTCATGAAAGTTAATTATAACATTTCGGTTGCCTAAAAACGTCTTATTCAGCATTCAGTTGTACTTAGCTCCACCCTCTCGTGTCACTTCTGGTTGCAAAAAAACAAGATGGTGACGGCCAAAATCTAAACTCAAGGCTTCAAACAGCAGCAAAGAGTACAGAAGCAAAGAAACGAAATGCCGGTGTTTTGTTTTTTTTTACAACAGCCGCTGTCACCATTTTGAAATTAATACGGTAATTATATTTATAATATTTGATTAGAAGAATATTGTTTTACTTTTGTAAGGCACTTTTTAGGCAGACGTTTTGCTGGCGTCTGGTAGTCGCTTTCAGTCCAAAATCGCGGAAGAGTAGCTCTGCTGCTGGGCGCTGATGTTGTTCTTTGAAGGCAGTCCACAAACCAAATGGGTGATGTCACAGTGACTACGTACACTTCTTATATATACAGTCTATGGTAAAACATCATATGTCAGCTACTGTACCTTAAGGAGCTATTCATACTATCATTATTTTAATAGTCTAGTTTAAAGGGAGTTTTAGTGTCATGTTGTGGTCTAAATGCTGTTTTAGAGGCTTGCCAGCTCTGAAAAGAAATAAGTTATAGCGAAACCTGAACACTTGTTATTTTTTTGTGGCACAAACATCATAAACGTTAAAGTCAGTGAAAAATATAGGTATCAGTATTGGCCTTCAAAACCCAGTTGAGTTGACCTTTAACCTCGTCTCATATAATCCCCTCTCTTCTCCTCCACTCTTCTCACGCGTGGATCAATAAATGCTATTTGCAATAATCCTGTTCGCTGCTCTACCAGATAGAAGGTTTACCACATTACCGTCCTCACCAGAAGCACACAACATCCATGAATGTTGAATCTAGTCCGTCCCTAATTAGTCATTGAGGTGTACGTCTGCATTTTTGTATACAGTAGCTCGTCAGGGATGGACAGTCTGACACATCCTCATGTTTACTTTGTGAAAACATCCTGTTTCTGTTTATACATGCTGGAGAGCAAATAGCTGTTACTTGTGAGTCCCAATCAGAGTTGATTTCATCCTCATGGCTTTTTTCCCAACATGGAAGCTGCTTCTCCTGTTGAAAACGGTCTATTGTTCTCAGAGCAGACTGTGTCCATTTCCTTACGCGGTTCACTTAAGATGGTTTCAGTCTTGTTGTCATTGGACAGTAACGCTGCCACAGCACTGTCAATTATTCTGTCATCTTATTGGTCTACATCAAAGCAGCGACATCCGGTTGCGGTGAGGTTTCTAAGAGCTCAGTCTCTGACTCTTTGTGTGGCTTTAGGGCCATTTTTCCATCAAGAGTCTTCAGTCTGCATGTTCTCATCCAGCTGATCACCTCTGCAGCTGATTTCATTGCTTAGTTCTCTTCTACTTGAAGAGTATTTGTTTGTTTGGTTGGAATATCGACTATTGATCCTCAGTAGCACACAGTGGACAACCTTCTGGTCTGAAAAGTGAAGCCAATGCTGAAGTGTCTTAAACTTGCATTTCTTCTAATAGCAAGCAGGGGGCGACTCCTCTGGTTGCAAAAAAGAAGTCTGATTGTATAGAAGTCTATGAGAAAATGAGCCTACTTCTCACTTGATTTATTACCTCAGTAAATATTGTAAACATGAGTTTATGGTCTCAATCGCTAGTTTCAAGTCTTCTTCAATACAGCATGATGTTCATTTTGTGAATTATGGTCCCATTTAGAGTCAAATAGACCATAAAGCAGGGTATGCTTTAAGGCGTGGCTACCTTGTGATTGACAGGTCGCTACCACGGCGTTGAGATTTAACCCTTTCACAGTGTGTTTTCAATTCATGAAAGTAATTACAACCATTTTGATCGCTTAGAAATGTCTTATTTAGCATTCAGTTGTACTTAGATCCACACTCTCATAGCTGGTTGCAAATAACCAAGATCTATCTATCTATCTATCTATCTATCTATCTATCTATCTATCTATCTATCCATCTATCCATCTATCTATCCATCTATCCATCTATCCATCTAGATATAGATGTAGATAATTGGTGTACGTCCCCTGTCTGGTATTGGAAACATTTTGTCAGAGCTTTCCAAATGAAGCTCTGTGTGCTGTGTCACCTCAGTCTTTATTCTCATATCTCATATCGTTCTCTTTCTCTCTATTTAACTCTAGTTTATTGAACTTTATTAAACCAGGCAGTTCAGAACAACCCCATCTGACTTTAATGGCCTCGAGAGAAGCAAATGATCCTTAACAGTGATTTTACTTTTTAATTTTATTATAATATGGAATGAGGACTGGAGGAAGGGACGGGGGTGTTACGACTTCACTTCATTTTCTCTTTTTCTTTTGCATCTCCTCCTCCTATTTCTTCCTCCCACACATAGTCGCTCCTCCTTTTTCTCACCCCTCTGCATCCTTCCCTCCCTACTCTTGTTCTCTTTCATATCTTGGCCTTTTCTCTCCTCCTCTTCGTCCCCTTATCCTTTCCCCTCTTTCCTCTTCCCCCTCTTGTGTCCTCTGTCACCTCCTTCGCCTCCTCTCACTTTTCCCCTTGTGTTTCCTTCCTCTCCTTCTACTATCCTCTGGAGAAGGAGGAAGGAAAGGGGGGGAGGGATAAGAGGGGGAGAGAGGATGAAGGAGGCTCCTTCTCTTCTTCCTCCTCTCTCCCCCTCTTACCTCCCTCTCATCTCCCCCTCTCTTCTTCTTCTTCTTAACCATTTTACCATCAATCCTGTCTTCCACTCCTCCTCTCCCCCCCTCGTAGGCTCCCACCTTCACCTCCTCCTCATGCCTCCCTCCTCCTCCTCCTCCTCCTCCTCCTCCTCCTCCTCCTCTGCCCGGCATGACGTGGGACCAGATCAAGGAACTGTGTTGCCGGGAGTAACGGGGATTGAGAGCGACGCGTTGGAATGCAACTCCAGCCGAGCCCCTGAGAACAGGAGGAGGAGGAGGAGGAGGAAGAAGAAGAGGAGGAGGAAGGGGAGATTGAGAGCAAGTATTTCCACTTTATCCCTGTGAAGTGTTTCTCCCAAATCCCCTCTCTTATTCTCTCCTTTTCTTGTCCTATTCATCTCTTTATGTTTTCCTCTTCATCTCGTGTCTTTCTGTCTCGTCTGTAGACGTTTTGGGCTGCGTCCCCTTTTGTTTTCCCTCCTCTTGTCTCTGAAAAGAGGACTGTTTATTCTCCATCTTTTTTGCACCTCTGTCTATCTCCTCTCACACTTGTTCACCATGTCTCTCTCTCCTCATCTTTTAACCTTTATATTACATGCCATACAACTTGATTTTTCTTTGTCTTTACCAATCTCTACTTTCTTGTCTGACTTTGGAGCTCCTGTTTATCGGCCGTACACCCAGCCAGCCAGTCTGTTTGTCTGGCTTGCTCGCAGTGTAAATGCCAGTGAAAGAGACAGAGGGAGAGCGAGGGCAAACACATGGAGATGCAGATGGACACACACTCAAACACACACACATTCCCTCGCTCCACCGTGCCACCGTACACACACTCTCTCTCTCTCTCTCTCTCTCTCTCTCTCTCTCTCTCTCTCTCTCTCTCTCTCTCTCTCTCTCTCTCTACTTTATCAGCAGAATGAAAGTGCTTTCTGGCGGTATTTGAATGAGACAGAAAAGAGCCTTATTCAGCCCCTCTGCCCGGCTTTTATTAACACTGCGCGTCACTGAGGCGACATAAGCCTCCCCTCCCTCACACCCTCTGTCTGTCTACACACACACACACACAGAGAGAGAGGGAAACAGAGGGAGGTCTCCTGTTCAGGTATGATGATGCCCCCTCCTTGCTTTCTCCCTCTCATCCCTCTTTCTCGTTGGCTCCTCCTCACTCAGGGGGCTTTTGTTACCTCACCCCCTCCTCTTCCTCCTCCTCCTCCTCCTCTCCTTTTCCACCACACCTCCCTCCCCTCACTCTGTCCCTCTCCCTCTCCCTCGCTCTGTCTGTGTTTGCCTCTGCTGCTGAATGGAAATACGCACAGATGCGTAAAGGGGCGACCAAACTCCACACATCCACCGGTGGCAGCGGAGGCAGCATCACCACAGACCCCCTTCTCTCTGTCTTTTCTTTTTGGACAAGAGGACAGAGCAAGGGACACACTACTATTCTGGACAAATTGTTCAGAAGCGACCAGAAGCCCCAGAGAATCCCGGATGAGCCCACCTGTTTGAAGCCGGATCCTGTTTGCTCGGATCACCCAGAGCTGGAGGACGCAGGGAGCTGGAGGGGGGTAACAGGAGGACCTGCGCGGTGTCCCGGCTCGGATGCATGGATGCTCCCTTCTTCTTCTTCCTCTTCTTCATTTTTTTTTTCTCTCTCCACGAGCTGCAGTTGTTCGTCTGTGTGGCAATCCAGAAATAGCAGCAGCCCGTCTAGAGGTTGTGTGAGGAAGCGTCTGATGAGGTTTATTTGCGGTAGTTCTTATGTTTTCAGCCACGAATTTGCCCGTTTTGTGTGATTTTTTTTTTTCTTTCTGTCTCTCTTTTTCTCGTCGCCTCTATTTTGAGTTTTCCAGCTTTGATGCCACTTAGTCTGCCGGAGTCGCACTAATTAGCGTCCTGATTGACAGCTCGGTAATTGGATTTATTTCATATCCGCTCCTTGAAGTTGTGAAGCCTCTTAAGGCGCGACAGGAATGGGTTTCTCAGGCTTTATTTCTGTAGAAAACAATAATAACATACCTACTCGAGACTTGTAGGGTTTTTTATTCTAGTTTTAATGCAATCACTTGCCAAATACTCAATCCTTTATCCAAGTTATTCCTGGAGCTATATGAGGCCCCCAGAATGCAGCAGGGCAACAGCAGGATGTGTGTTTCAAGCAGATGAGAGGGATTATTTTATATTTCACAAATACATTGCACAAAACATAACCTCTCTAGTCTCTAAACAGTTTTAAAATCTACTTTTTACAAAACAAGTGACCATATGTGGCAGAATGAGGAGGTTGTGACTCTTTTTAAAGATTGGTTTGATAAAAATGTGTTTAATCTGGTTGAGTTTGCAGCATGTGGTTCCCATCCAACAGGACAACAGGTGCCACAGAGCTCATTGGTGGAAGAGTTGACCCCTCCTCTTAAAGAGCGAAAAAAAAAAAATCCTAACAGTTGGATTTATACTGATACTAAACACTTGACTTTGTGGCACAGGTTTGATCTTTTCACAGGAAAATAAAAGTTGCGGCTGCTTTAAAACATTCAAACACTTTCGTTCTAATGCACAAGAAATGTTTGAATCTAATTTATTTAAATTATGTCGAGCGCATCTGGAGAGTATATGTTTCAAAATAAACAAAATTGGATAAAAAATGCATTATGCATGTATTTCCAATACTTGCAGATACTTGTTGCCAAGGACGAAACTATATCTCAACATATATTTCAAAAAGACTCGTATGAATGCATTTGCACCTGGATGAGTGTTTCTGTTTCTTTCTTTCTTTCCAAGGTCTAGACATCCATGTGGGGAGCAGGTATGTGCATTAGAGATTACAACACTTCTTCTTCTTCTACCGTGCTAACAAAGTGTGTTATTTGTGCCCTTGGAAAAGCTGAGGGGTGGAGAAGTGATGTACCTGTGCTTGAGGAGACGAAGATGGAGAGTGTAATATGTGGTATGAATATGTAGGAATCGAACCTGTGCTGTAACTCAATATCCAAAAAGGGGACTTTATGTGGCCGCACCGTCTAAAACATGGCACAGTGTGAAGGTTAACACGTCAAGATTCTTCACATTCTTCATATACGCGGGTCGTTCTGTGTGATCCTCTCGAGCCAAGAGCTGCACAGCTGGAAGTCCAGCTGCATTGGAGATAGATAAGTGGATGCCACACCTGTTGCCACACCTCAACACCGGGTGGTATCACTCATTCTCCCTCACTCTATCTGTCTTCTGGTCAAACCGTTGACCAGTCCTTGGCCCAGTATGATGCCGTGTACCCAACATACAGGGCCCAGCTCTCCTTCGCCTGCTGTTATCCTCTCTTCTAGTTTTATAGGCCCCAGGGGGTTTTTCATTTTAGTGTCTTTCCATCAATCATCTGACTCTGTGAGTGTGTTTGTGTGTCCTTGCTCTTAAAATCCAGTCTTCCCAATGCCCAGTGCGCTGTATGGCTTTTTATTCCTATCTGACTGTACTAATGGTTCATATAGGGATGGAAGCCATGCACCGCGCTGGAAGCACAGCGCGCTGGACCATGGACTCCTGTCACCTCACATAAACACTCACAACTATATGTTCAAGCACACACTCAAGAGCCCACATGCTCACAGAAGGCATTAAATGCGTGAACACATCCAGGAGAGCGTGAAGCGAAAACCTGTCACACAGAAATATGGAGGCACACTCACGGCACACATCAACACGTATGCAGTAGGTATGCATATGTATGGTGCTTTATGCATACACACACACACTCAGGACCGAAATGGTCCCATCAGGCCCCCAACTGCAGCGAGTCGGTCTGAAGCTGTGTGACTGTATCGGCTGACAGACGGCTCTCTGAAGTGAAACACACACATCTGCTCGAAGAATCCTCCAACATGATCGATACGGATCACAACAGAGCAGAATGAAAATGAAATTGAACTGAAATGAAGCGAATCGATTCGGACTGAAGAGGCAGAACTCGTAGCGTTCATTCAGTCACGGTCTTTTACCCACTTAATTCTTATTCAGGGTCCCAGTGGGATGAGGAGGGTATCCCAGCATGCACTGGGTGGAAGGCAGTGAAACTCAAAGGAAATGGCTGACTAAAAGCCACATTATTCTCAAGTGTGGAGTCGGAGAGTGAGAGAGAGTCTGAGGTGACATAGTTGTGAGGAAACCCATGCAAATGAGATGTGAATCAAATCTTTTTGTTAACGAAGTGAGACTGAGACATTGTGATGCTCAAGATCCATACAAAAATAAAGTAATATATTCATAATACCTTCATAATGGAACAGAATCACATCAGTGAACAGTCTCGGGCACATTTTCCACGGAAAACAAGGGAAACATTGCATTTTGTATTTATTTATACAGTTTAAATTTACAGGAACAGTGCACTTTAATAAACATTTCTGTAAATGTGCCAGTTATGGCCTTTTGGTTAATTTTCAACTGCAGTCCCTGGTTATGTATAATAACTAAAGACACATGAAATACATTAAAACAAGAACGGCAATATTATACATATCAAAACACAAGTCATACAAACACACGAAATGCTTTAAAACAAAGACAATACATAGAACAAAGCACTCTTCTTTACAGAGTTTGGTTGCACACTTGATTGTGTTTTAACCATGATTTTAAATTAATTTAAATGAACGATATTTGTCACAGTCGGCTCCATGTGTGAGCTGCTCTCACTGAAAAACGTTGACTGTCCAGTCCTCCTCATTGGTATTATACAATCCTCTCTTTTACCTACTACACATTTAAGTAAATAGAATAGAAATAGAGACATAAATCTGTCACATCTGCTTCAGATGACCTGAAATCGTGTAGGTTGAAACTTACTGTAAAGTAACTCTTCTGCTTGTGATTATACTTATTTTCAGACCTGATGATTTTGCCTAATAGTTGTCCAGAGTTGGTTAATGGTCTCATGTTTGTATGCACACTGTAGCATCCGTTCACCATCATACTAAAATAAAATGTGCACAAGAATCCATAAATTAAATTATTTTCTTATTTGTCTGAGGATTGCTTTATTTCAACACAATCATCGAGGCACACTGACTCTGTGGTTCGTTCATATTACAGGAGAAAGTGACACAAATCACTGATATATATATATATATATATAAGAAATTAGAAGCCTCTTCAGTCTGAATTGATTCAGACTGAAGAGGCAGAACTCGTAGCGTTCATTCGGTCACGGTCTTTTACCCACTTAATTCTTATTCAAGGTCCCAGTGGGATGAGAAGAGTATCCCAGCATGCACTGGGTGGGGAAGACAGTGAAACTCCCAAGAAATGTCTGACTAAAGCCACATTATTCTCATGTCTGGATTCAGGGAATAAGAGTCTGAGGTCCTCCTGGCATAGCAAATGAGATGTGAATCTAATTGAATCAAATGTTTTTGTTAATGAGGTGAGAATGATATATTGTGATGCTCAAGTTTCATAAAAAAATAAAACAATATATTCATAATACCTTCATAATAGAACAGAATCACATCAGAGAACCGGCTTGGGCACATTTTCCATGGAAAACAAGGGAAGAATTGCACTTTTACCTACTACACATTTACTTATAAGTAAAATAGAATAGAAATAGACATAAATCTGTCACATCTGCTTCAGATGACCTGAAAGCGCATATAGGTGGAAACTCACTGTCATGTTGTTGTCATGTTATTTTCAGACCTGGCTACTAAGCCTGGTGATTTTGTCCAGAGTTGGCTAATGGTCTCATGTTTCTGTGTACAGACTAAAATAAAACGTGCACAAGAATCTATAAATTATATTATTTTCTTGTCGGAGAATTGCTTTATTTCAACACAATCCTGTAGGCACACTGACTCTGTAGTTTATTCATATTAGAAGAGAAAGTGACACAAATCACTGATATATATATATATATAAAACAATTAAGAAGAGTACGTCAGTAATGAAGTCAGAAATTATTGTCCCACATTTGTTAGTTAACCTGTCACAGGACAAGGGCTGCAACTAACAGTTATTTTCATTTTTGATTAATCTGTTGATTATTTTCTTGATTAATCTGTTGATTATTTTCTTGATTAATCGGTTAGTTGTTTAGTTTATAAAATGGTGAAAAATGACGGTCAGTTTCCCAAAGCCCAAGATGACGTCCTCAAATGTCTTTGTCCACAACTCAAAGATATTCCTGTCATAGAGGAGTAAAGAAACCAGAAAATATTCACATTTAAGTAGTTGAAATCAGAATTTCTACCTTTTCTTTCTTAAAAAAATACTCAAACCTATTAATTGATTATCAAAATAGTTGGCGATTAATTTAATAGTTGACAACTAATCAATTAATCTTTACAGCTCTACACAGGACTGTAACTCTGGCCTAGAGCTCTGTAAATGACTTTACTGTTTTGCATTTTTTCAAGTTTATATATAACACCGTGTATAATAAAAATTTTCTAAATCTGGTTTAGCCCTTTCAGGCCAGCTGTCTTTAATATTGTGGATCTAGAGACTGGATTGTTCTACTTGTTGAACTCATGAATGCCTCTGGCTAAATGCTTCAAATCTAAAAAGTAAACAAACCCCTATTGTTGCCAGATGGTTGTGAAGCCGCCCGGCATGATGAGTTTCTCTTTTATGAAAAACCGTGAATGTGGTTATTAATGTGTCAATGCCACACTGTCAAAGCTCAAGATGACACTTTAATATCAGGAGGAGCTGGAACAGAGACAATGGCCTCTCAGGAACACCTCACTGGTGACTTGTGGTACAATAGTTAAGCCTCATATATAGAGCACAACATCACCCCTCAGTGTCCATAATGTGATATTACACAAATACAGTTAATATATAAAGCTACCCCTCAGTTACAGTTTTTCTCATTCACTTTGGCTCTTTGAATGAGAATTATTTCTTTTCAAAACAATGAGCTCAGATCTCTGAACAATTAGTTTTTATTATTCACAATGGATTTTAATTTCTCATTCAGTCAAACAAAATGTACGGGGTTTTGGCAAATGTTTGCAAAAGAGTAAATTGTCTACAATTTGCACAATAAAATAAGAGAACAGAACTATCACTGTGCTGCAAATCACTGAAGTATATGAAAAAGAAAACAGCAAAGAAATAATAATGATTATAAAAAAAAACTACGAAACATTATTGATGCCTTAGAGCAGTGATTTTCAAAGTGGGGATCCAAACCCCACCAGAAAGACCTCAGCAAATTGGAGAGAAGATGAAGGAAAATGCTAAAAAAAATGAAGTAGAATACATATTTTAAAAAAATAATCTAAATCTTTATTATTATTATTAGTAGTAGTAGTAGTAGTAGTAGTATTAGTATTATCATTTTTATAATTTTTATTATTATTATTCTTTTTATCGATACTACTACTACTACTACTACTACTACTAATAACAAAAATAATAATAATAACAAAATAATACATACAACTTGTAATAATATATAACATATCAGCATCTTATTTGCAATGACAAGTTTTATTTTATTTTATTTATTTATTTATATATATATATATTTGCTGTAGTATCTTCAGTAGGTTTTTAAGGGGGCCCTCGGGCCCATGAGCTTATACTGTTTGGGGGGCCTTGGCATGGAAATGTTTGTGAAACCCTGCCTTAGAGTTAAAAGAAAAGACCCTTCAGCAATTTAATTTTATTATATTATATTTATATTATTATATTATATTTTTCTGTGTTTTATTAGGTTATAATTGTGCTCCATTTTCTAACGAGCATACTACCAATGGTGTATCACTTGCCATATATTTTCTTTTTCAATAAAATATTTAAAAAAAAATTTAAAAAGTTGGTCGTCTTGGTGCAACCATAGATATAAAACTGTTTTGTATCTTTATATTTATTGGTGCAACATTTAATAGCGTCGACGAAGAAGGAGCGGACGTGACGTCAGAGTGCTGCCTCCAAAACAAACCGGGTTGAGTTTCTCTTGTTATGAAAGCTGCAGAGAGAAATGTTGAATAACCGCCGTTTCTCTGCCCTTTTACTACACCATGTGGAGAGCTGAGGGACTTCTAGCCCGTCTAGTTTTACCAGAAGACATTTAAACTGAAAGAAAGTGATTTTTTATTGAGTAAAGTGTGATTAAAGGACTTAAAGACAGCAGTATGGCGAAGCGGAGAGAGAGCTCAGAGACGGAGGCCCATACAAAGAAGCCGAAGCAGGTATTGAAGGAGAAGAGCAGCGCAGCTAAACAGAGAGCGAAGAAGAAGAAAGATGCAGGTAAGAGAAGTCAGGACACTCCCATCTGTCAAGCTATATACGCACATACATTTACATCCTCCATGTTTTAATGCTGCATGGGTGAAGTTTGCATTACAATTGAATGAATGGGAAAAACACATGTAGTTTACTAACTAGTGTTTTTTCTGTGTGGGAATAACTCAGATTGTAAAGTAAGGAGGATCAGTTTACCCCTTCCAACAGCAGAGGGTGTCTACAGTATGCAGCCCTGAGTTTATGCATAAAATATAGTTTTTATTTCAGAAGAATAGGCCACACATGGATAATATATATAATGATATTGGAAAAATATATCATGATATTGGAAAAGCATCTCATTTTATTATATCTGATCACTGAACCTACATCACCAACAACAATTTCATGCATTGATAAGTCTAGTTTGCATAGACAATCAGCTATAATTCACAACCATATATTTATATATATT
>CAKAOH010033604.1:0-22114 GCA_916701665.1 Sebastiscus tertius | reverse complement strand
TTGGGGCGCACTGAAAACAGTCCGCCCCGGTCGACAGTCGCACCGGGAGCGCGGGGCCGTCCCTGGAGGGGAGAGAGGGCGCAGCGAGCCCTTTGTCTACGGTGCAGCGAGCGCCTTTCAAAGTACTCAAGGACACCTTACAGGCACAGTTAAAAACAAGCTGCAATGTATCAAGACATCATCAAATCAAACCAAACAGTAAGCTACAATAATAAGTAAATACAATAACTAGTTATAAAATCTCCATCAGTGCAAAACTCAATGTGATTGTAGCCATTAGAGACAGAATCAGACTGAATATGCCAGTTTAAAATGGTGTGTTTTAAGACGGGACCTGAAGGTGGAGAGATAGTTTATTCTTGGGGTCCCAAGGGATCCCAGTCGCTAACCCTTCTATGTTAAATATGTTGGTAGGATGAGGGTTAGCATTGTGTTCACCAAAGCAACTGCTGAGATCTTCGAACATGGTGACATTTTCACATCGAAACACGAGCAGTCAGACTGTCAGAGATGTTGTTAACAAGCCAACAGATGATCTAAACCACTGTACGCATGAGGAGATAAAACTGAGAGTGAGTACACCCAAAACATGTGTGTGCAAGCAAGAGTTTGTCCGACTGAGCATGTTTCTCGACCTGTCTGACGTCTCAAGCCTCGGACACACCAGGAACATCAGGACCGCGTGGCGGCTGCTTGGCGTGGTGGCTGTGTGATTCACGCGTCAGGTGTTCACACCAGCTGCTTTCTGCTGCTGCAGCTGCTACTGTCAGCCCTTTCTTTCTACATAGAGTTTGCCTGTTAATGGCCATTTAATTTCATTATAAATACAATTTATATTTATTTTAGAACGAGAAAGGTGAAGAAACGTCTGGTAATTTGTAAATAATAGTAATAATCCACAATTAAAACTCCGTACTATATTCATTCATGGAGCTCTCCAAGTCACTGCATGTTCTAGAACACTGTCCGGCACACATTTCAGAATAAAAGCCTTGTGTTAACAAATGAAGGAATTCTGTCCACAGAAAAAATGCTTGAGGGCTTTTATTTTGAAATGAAAGCAGGAAGTGTTGATTTCAAAATAAGTCTTTACTTTTTTTTTTCATATTCTACATATGGACATCGAAACTGTAGTAATGTAGCTGGTATGATGTTAATATACAGTCAATAGATCACCTTGACTGTCTGTGACATATTCTACAGATGTCTAGACATCGAAACTGTATTAATGTAGCTGATATGATGTTGTTGCTGCTGTGAGATGCGCGGCACGCGTCAAAAATAGACGAGACCTCTATTCTCTAGAAGAGACGCAGCTGAGACGCCACGCTTTCCTGATGTTCCTGGTGTGTCCGGGCTGTCAGAGTTGTCGCTGCATTCTCAGAACTCTCCCATGAACTGAGAACAATCTTATTATTGTTGTTAGAAATGATGGACAGAACAAGTACAAAAATAAGATTGAGGTTGTAATAAAACAGATTATCCGGTAAAATATTAAATCAAAAAGAAAAATAGCTGTTGCAGAAGAACAGTGAGTGAGTGCTTTGTGGATGTGTTTGTCTGTATGAGAGGCCAGAGCAGCAGAGCAGCCGGCTGGCAGACACATTCGCTTCCCTTGCTCGCGGCCAACATTGATCTTTGTCAGAGAAGAAATTCTCATTGTTTTCGAGAGAGGCAGTCCATTTGTTTTTGAAGCCCCGCTGCATCCTCAAGACCACAGAGGGCAGATTTAAAAGGCAACCCATAAACTCGCAGAAGATGGAAGTCTGCATTTGAGTGTGTGGATTATGTGGTCAAATGGAGAGGAAATCAGTCATTGTTTCTTTCCTGTGGATGTTTGACTTTAAGGGAAGTGGAAAACCAGAGGGATAGTGTGGTGAGAGGTTTGCTGTTGAGAACTGAAGTGAACTCAAGTTTGTCATGTAAATCATCTCATCTTTATTTTATCCTTATGGTAGTTGCAAAACAGACATACATCATATACTACATAAAAATATAATGGACAAGACCCATTTTTACTTGCAAGAAAAGAGTTTAAAACTTTGTATTTGAAGCTTAAATAAAACAGCCCAGTCGCACAGCAGATTGTGAAATAGTCACAAAATTTAACGTACTGATTAGTGCACATAGACACGAATTTTACTTATTTTTCGTGATGTAATCCACGTAATTGTGACGGAAGTATAGAGAGCGGCGAACGACATGTAGGGAGGAGGTCGGGTGGATGGAGCAAAAAACACAGGACTTTTGCTCAGGAGACCGCCGTTCGTGTCCCGTGTGAAACCAAAAGTCAAAGTTGATTTGTCACGTAACTTCCGTACTCAACCTCAAGGTGCATCAAATGCATTAGAAAGTTTGGAATTTCTAGTTTCCAAGAATATCAAGCATCGAAGGTACAATATGCAAGAATTAATGAAAAAACAATGTATAGACTGATACAAAAATAATCCCTCTCAATCATCACTTATGCCCCGCTAGAAGTGTGTGGTGGTGTCTGTTTCTGCAGAGACCCTGCAGCCCTCTGCCTGCATTTTGACTTTTCTTCTTATTTTGCTTTACTCAGGACCTTTCTGGGCATCTGTAAACAGCCTTTAGGCCCCACGTGGGGGTGTAACCCCCCAGCCAATAACAGCGTTCAATGTATGCAGCCTGTTCAGGTCGTCAAATATCGCCCATGGCACACCCCTCTGCTTCTGACACCGACTCACAAGTCCCCCTTTAGCTCTGTCAAGCCCGGATCACACCAGGAACGTCAGGACCGTGTGATGGCTGCGTTACCTGTTGTTTTTTATTTCAGCGTCCATGTTAACAGGTTAGAGCAGCCACAGAGCCCGCATGAGACGCGCGTCTCACGCACGTCACACACGCATCTCAGCTGCCTCTCGTCTAGAGAATAGAGGTCTCACCTATTTTAGACACGTGCCGTGCGTCTTACAGCAACAACAGACAGTAAAAGTGATCTATTGACTGTATATTGACATCATACCAGCAAGATTACTATGGTTTCTATGTCTATCTGTAGAATATGTCACGGACATGAAAAAAAAGTAAAGACTTATTTTTAAATCAATACTTCCTGCTTTCATTTCAAAATAAAAGCCCTCAAGCGTTTTTTCTGTGGACAGAATTCCTTCATTCACACGAGGCTTTTATTCTGAAATATGTGCCGGACAGTGTTCTAGAACATGCAGCGACTTGGAGAGCTCCATGGATGAATATAGTACGGAGTTTTAATTGTGGATTATTACTATTATTTACAAATTACCACACGTTTCTTAACCTTTCTCTGTCTAAAATAAATATAAATTATATTTATGATGAAATGAAATGGCCATTAAAAGGCAAACTATGTAGAAAGAAAGGGCTGACAGCAGCAACAGGAACACAGCTGACATGCAGCTGGTGTAAACACCCGACGTGTGTATCACGCAGCCACCACGCTACGCGCTCCTGATGTTCCCTGTGTGTCCCAGGCCTCACTAGTGTAACGTTAGATATAATGTCAACCTTAAAGCCCGGGGCACACATACAACGTCAGGACCAACACGTGTGGTAATTTGTAAATAGTAGTAATAATCCACAATTAAAACTCTGTACTATATGCATTCATGGAGCTCTCCCAAGTCACTGCATGTTCCACATCACTGTCCGGCACATATTTCAGAATAAAAGCCTAGTGTTAACAAATGAAGGAATTCTGTCCACAGAAAAAAAAAAATTGAGGGCTTTTATTTTGAAACGAAAGCAGGAAGTGTTGATTTAAACCCCGTACTTTATCAATTCATGGAGCTCTCAAAGTCCCTGTCGGTTCCTCATCAGTGACTGCTCATATTTCAAAATAAAAGCCTCGTGTTAACAAATGAAGGAATTCTGTCCACAGAAAAAAAAACACGCTTGAGGGCTTTTATTTTGAAATGAAAGCAGGAAGTGTTGATTTAAAAATCAGTCTTTACTTTTTTTCATCTCCGTAACATATTCTACAGATAGACCTCGAAACTGTAGTAAAGTAGCTGATATGAAGTCAATATACAGTCAATAGATCACCTTCACTGTCTGTTGTTGCTGTGAGACGCAGCTGAGACGCAGCTGGTGTGAACGCCCCTGACGCGTGTATCACGCAGCCGCCGCGCTGCTGACGCTCCCGGTGTGTGCCGATCGTTAGCGTCATCTTCCTGCAGTTATAAACAACTTGTAGCTAAACTGCAAACAGAACTATAAGTATTATAATTAATAAATGCTCTGCTGTCATGTTTCCTCTTGAGTGCAAACCTAAAACACATGTGTGTGTGTTATCTAACGTTACTTTACTTTACAAGACATGAAAACATTAAACTGGCAGATTCCTGAATGTGTGACGATCAGCATCAGATAGCTTTCTGTGTCGCGGTAGCATCCTCTTCGAGCAAGCTAAATGTTGTAGCTAAATGCCAACAGCAAACAGAACTATGAGTATTATAATATCTAAAAGCGCAGCTGTCATGTTTATTCTGGAGTATAAACCTTAAAGAAAAACTCACAAACGCTCCTGAAGCTGCACAAACAACCACCAACCAGACACCAGAGGGCTGATGGGTAACGGATATGACATCAGCTCCGGAAATGGCGTCACGTTGCAGATAGTGATGGGAATTCCGGCTCTTTTTAGTGAGCCAGATCATTTGGCTCAGCTCACCGAGAGAAAAGAAGAGCCGGCTCTTTCGGCTCCCAAACTCGGCTCTTCGTTTTTACTTTCTTTTATAATTCAGCCCAAATTTAGCGCTGTTTTGATTTTTGATTAGTATGTTTGCGCATATATATCACTTAAATTATTCAATATAATTATACTAAACCCTATAATTTCCTGAATATCATAATTTTACATGCTGCTTCGTTTCCGACTGTGACTCATCTTGTCTGCTATTCGCCCCTTCCTGCTTGATGGTATGATCCTTGTCTGTCATCACCTGATTGGTTGCACAGACATCATTAACACAACATTCATGGTACGTGTCCACAGGGGCGTTTTTTATCATGAGGGGACGCAACGCTCCCCAACATTGGATGCTTGGTGGGCTGTCACTAGACACAGGCTGTCTCATACTGATTGGACGAACGCTTTCCCTCCGTGGGCTGCTGCTCCCAGCTTTCAAACTGGAAACAGCATGGAGGCTCATTTGGAAACTTTCTTCTCTTATTTCACGAAAATAGTTCACCGAATGGTTTATGTCTACTTTTTAACTTCGGATGGATATGTGGGTTGTAAATAAACTTGGGATGCTGTTCATATATTTAATTTGGGATGTAGATAAATCTGGGATAGTTTATATATTATATTATATTATCATTCTATGATATATTAGTTATTAGAGGAGAAGTGAGAAAGGGGTATAGGGAAATATAACTTTTCTTCCCTCCCGACCGTGGCCGTAGGGAACGGGGGAGACACCGGAGTTTTGGTTGGAGACGATAACGTTTCTCTCTGCGGAGCCCCGTCACTTCACAAGACACGGGAAACCTCTGTTGGTCTGGAGGAGCTGCAGCAGTTATTTCTGCACAAACGTCCACTGTACATTCACTAGATATTCTCAGAGCTAAACTAACTCTTCTGCAGTTTGGAATGAGCGCGCGTTCACGTCTAGAGGTGGAGCGAGTACGCGAGAACGCACGCGCTGTCTGAGTGAAGGCAGGCAGGCAGAGGAGGAGAGGCAGCGGCCACACGCGAACGCGCATATGCGAGCGCGCATGTGTGGCGACCCGCTACATTTATACGCTTAAAAAGTTACAAACAGTCCCTTTAAATCTTGAATCTTTAAAGAGTCGGCTCAAAGAGTCGGCTCAAAGAGTCGGCTCGTTCGTAACCGACACATCACTAGTCGCGGAGTATTGTGGGTAGTTCCGGGTGTCAGAGCGGTACAACGTGCTGACAGCAGAAACAGAAACTACTGATTTCCTCTTTAAAGCCGCAGAGATGGAGGCTAAAGAGGAGCCGCTGAAGCGGTTCATCTGCTCGGTGACCGGCTGCCCGGCGGCTTATAACAAGCAGTGGAAACTGGACGCTCATCTGTGTAAACACACCGGAGTGAAGCCGTTCAGCTGCGGCTGCGGGAAGTCCTTCTGCAGCCGCTACCACCTGACCCGACACCAGCTCAGCCACAGCGGGGACAAACCCTTCCTCTGCTCGGTGGACGGCTGCACGGAGGCCTTCACCACCAACACCAACCGGGCACGGCACGTTAACCGCGTCCACACCGGGCAGCAGCACCGGAACTACGTCTGCAGGTTCGAGGGCTGCGAGCTGCAGTTCAAGAAGAAGGAGCAGCTGAAGTCCCACATGTGTGAGCAGCACACCCAGCTGCCGCCATACCAGGTCAGTGAACGCACCTCCATACCAGGTACATAAACATACCAGGTCAGTGAACGCACCTCCAGACTTTATTACATAATAAATACAGTATAATATTTATTATATAATAAATACAGTATAATATTTATTGTATAATAAATACTGTATAATATTTATTATATAATAAATACTTCATCATATTTATTATATAATAAATACTGTATAATATTTGTTATATAATAAATACAGTAAAATATTTATTATAAAAAATATTGTATAACATTTATTATATAATACAGTATAATATTTAGTATATAATAAATGCTGTATAATATTTATTATAAAATAAATACTGTATAATATGGTTACATAATAAATACAGTATAATATATATCATATAATAAATACTGTATAATATTTATTACATAATAAATACAGTATCATATTTATTATATAATAAATACAGTAAAATATTTATTATAAAAATATTGTATAATATTTAGTATAAAATGTATTATATGATGTCATCTGGATACAGAAAATATCTCCAGAATATTCAACACTATTTTAATTTTACATCCTAAAATGTCAGATTATCTTTACTGCATCTATCATGATAGTTATTGTGCTTATGGAAATATCTTTATTATATATATATATATATGTTTAATTTTTCTGTGATATTTCTATACAATATCTCTATAACACAGCTGTACTTCTATATAATATATCTGTAATATTTCTATATAATATTGCTATAATATTCCTATATAATATGTCAATAATATTTCTGTAATATTTCTATATAATATTTCTATAATATTAGTTACAGTAATAGTTGATGTTTTCTCAGTGAGGACAGAGCAGCAATTATAAGTCGCCTGCAGGTATTCTGTATAATATTTATATATCATATATCTATAATATTTATGTATAATATTTATATGTAATATATTTATAATATTTATGTATAATAGTTATATATAATATATCTGTAATTTTTATGTACTATATATTTCTATATAATATATCTGTAATATTTATGTATAATAGTTATATATAATATATCTGTAATATTTCTATATAATATTTATAATATATCTGTAATATTTATGTATAATATTTCTATATAATATATCTGTAATATTTATGTATAATATTTCTATATAATATATCTGTAATATTTATGTGCCATACGGACACTGAACAAACAATAAATCTGTGCAATATTAATACACTGATTGTGAATACCTCTATCTGTGCAACATATCCTTGATGTAATATACACCTGAAGTGCAACTTTGTTTACATTTTATTTATTACATCTACCTATTTTACAAGTGCAATTCCCTCTGTTTACATTCCATCTATTTTTATGTTTTAGACTTCTAGTGTAACTCTTCTGTTTCTATTTATTTATTACATCTACTCTACCTGTTTTATATTGCTTTATAACGGTGTGTGTTTTACCTGTTACATGTTTTATCTGTCTCGTTTAGTCTTGTCAAGTATTTGTTTTAAAGCTAAAACTGACCAGAAGTGGACACTGTGAATCTCGTTGTATTTAATACATTGACAATAACGCTTTCTATTCTATTCTATTCTATTCTACCAGTGCTCTCATGAAGGCTGCCAGATGCGCTTCAGCGTCCCCAGCAAGCTGAAGAGACACCAGAAGGTGCACAGAGGTTACCCCTGCAAGGAGGAGGGCTGCAGCTTCACGGGGAAGACCTGGACGGAGTACCTGAAGCACAGGAAGGAGCAGCACCGGCTCCTCCTCCAGTGTGAGCAGTGCAGCAAGGTGTTCAGGGACTCCTGGTTCCTGCGGCAGCATCAGCACGTCCACGCCGACACCCGCCTGGTCCTCAAGTGCCCCAGGGATGGCTGCGACAGGTCCTTCACCACCATGTTCAACCTGCAGAGCCACGTCGGCTCCTTCCACGAGGAGCTGCGGCCCTTCGCCTGCACGCACCCGGGCTGCGGGAAGACCTTCACCATGAGGCAGAGCCTGCAGCGGCACAGCATCGCCCACGACCCGCAGAGGAAGAAGCTCAAGAAGCCCAGACCCAAAAGATCTCTGGCTTCCAGGTTGAGCGGCTTCAGTGAAACGAAGACGGCGGTCGTCGAGAAGCGCAGGCGGTCCGAATCCCTCAGAGAGTCTGCACAGACGGAGACGGATCCACCTGGTCCTGTTGAGTTGGTGTCCCTCCTGCAGGACACGTCCCTGCTGTGCAGCCCTGCTGTGGACACACATGGACTTACTAATGCCCTGACTACACCTCTGACAGTCTGATAGAAAGAATCCACACCAGCATTATGAGGACTGCTCTTGATTTAAGAGCATTGATAGCGGGGCAGTAAGCAACACATTTGGCACAGACGTAGGTTTATATGTTATGAAAAGATAGATATCGGTGCGCTGCAAATTTAGCCCCTGATTTGGCTGGAACTGATTTTATGACTGTTGATGATTTCTAAGGTGCGTTCAAGCTGATTAGAAAAAGTAAATAAAAGGAGCATGGCCACTTCAGGGTCAAACTTCACCCCCTTGCCCTCAAGATAGAACGACAATATACCTAAAGAACGGCAAGATCTTCAGCTTTCTATCACTGCTTTTCTCTTTTAATTAGCAGTAAAATTGACAGAGATATCGCCGGATAAAGTTCAGAACTGAACAGGATTGATTGAAGTTTGACCCCAAAGTGTTCCTTTTATTTAGTTTTTCTCAGGTTAAAGGCTTTTAAAAGCACCATTAAAGGTCCTATATTGTAAAAAAAGTGAGATTTTCAGGTCTTTTAAGGTATAAAGCAGGTTTAAGTGCTTTATAAATACTGTTAAACTATCAAAGCGCTCAATATACGGAGAAATACACACAGACCGTATTCAGAAATTGTACGTTTGAAACAAGCCGTTAGGATTTCCGTCCATTTATGCAATATTTACACGGTTTTAAACGTAAACATTCTAAATGTGTCCCAGTTTATTTCCTGGTTGCAGTGTATGTAAATAACATCAGCTGACAGGAAGTAAACATGGACCCAAGCTGTTGCCTAGCAACGCAGTTCCGTTGAAATGCACTAAAACGGAGCGTTTCAGTCAGAGAGGTGAATACAGGTACATTCAGACAGACGGTATGAGAGAAAGGAAGTTTTTTTTTTTAACATTACAGCATGTAAACATGTTCTAGTAGAAACACAGAATACAAGTATGTAGTAGTCATCAACAGTCATAAAATCAGTTTAGGAATATTTAGCGCCTAAATGGCTGCCACGCCCCGACATCTACTGTATGTCTTCATAACAGATAAACATACGTGTGCCAAAGTTGCTGCTTTTATCGTAAAATGCACAGTTGTTATGAATATTTCAGCTGAACTGCCCGACTCTTATGATGTGTTATCATCCCTAACTTAAGGTGGCTGTTGGGGGTCTTGGTGTTGAATATGTTTAGTCCACCACTGTTGAATCACCGTCTAAAAGGTTCCTTACTTTAAACACAGTTTGAGCTGGAACCTCAAAGAAACAGATTTATTTGCGATCTTCCTGAAAATGAATCACAGCTATGTGAGATTTAGTCCTGAAACCGAATCCTGGTTTTCCGTCCTTCTGGGTCAACTGAAAGTTTTTCTCTGTTTATGTTTTTGGGACTTTTTTTTTTTTCTGGAGCCATAAAATCCTTCTGTTTGTTTAATTTATATTTAAAAAAAATATGTATTTTGTCTACATTGTGAAGGTAATAAGAACATTTTGTACAAAATGTCTTTGCACAAAGACGGTGTTTGTTTAAATAAAACCTGTTGATTGGATTTTTGTGTCTGAAGAGTATTTAAAAGGTTGAATGTGGTGTCCTGTCTGATGGAACGTGTCCACGGCCTCCGTGCTTTCCACGCTCAACACTCATTGTCTATGGAAGCAGCCGTGCAATGCATTCTGGTAGCGTGGCGGCGCGATTTGAGAGACGTGAGAGTGTCACGACACCCGCTTCTCATGTGCATAAAGATGAGGTCTAGTCTACTTTATGCAAATCAGGGCGTCCGATGCGACTCGCCGCCTCTCGAAACTCCTGAGAATCTTTTAAAATAAACGTTGTTGATCCAAAATTAAAGACAGATTCATCAACTGCATGGATTATTTCTCGCTTTAAATGTTTTCAGAAACACATTTCAGTGAACTATTTTCGTGAAATAAGAGAAGGAAGTTTCCAAATGAGCATACTGGTTCCAGTTTGAAAGCTGGGAGCAGCAGCCTATGGAGGGGAAGCGTTCGTCCAATCAGGTGCCGAGTGTGTTGTGTCCACCAAGCGTCCAATGCTGGGAAGCGGCGCGTCCCCTCGCGATATAAAAAGCCCCCGTGGAGCCACAATAGAAATCTTTAAGCTACAGCACACAATGATATTTCAGACAATAGTGTGTTTCCATCTTTGTGGCATCAGTTTGAACTTGACCTCAACCCGTCCAACGCCTTTGGGGATAAACTGGAACGGCTGAGTGGAAACAAATCCTGCAGTCAGGTTGTTTAATCTGGTGAAAACGGTTCCCAGAAGAAGTGGAGGCCGTTAAAACAGGAACTACATGTTCAACAATCACAAATGGGGGAACTACTTTGGGTCCACATACTTCTGATCATGTGGTGTATTAGTCTCTCGGCTTTATGTCACCGTGATCCAGGAGTCTGCAGCTGATGCCACTGGCTTGCACAACCCAGAGGATTAGTGTGTGTGTGTGTGTGTGTGTGTTGTCAGTGAAATCACCTGCTGCACACATCGGCTGGAAGGAAAACCTGCAGATTCTCGTGCCTCGATGATGACACACGGTGGAGCAACAGATTTACGGCGTAAACAGGAGCAGCTCCGTGCGAGTTTGAGATTCCGAGGCTAAATCCTTCTCCCGTTACATTCCTGCCCCGCGCTGCTCAGACGAGCCCTACATGGACCGGCTGTCTGACCAGCTCACCCAGGAATGCACAGCAGACCTCATCCAATTAGTATTCATGCAATTTGAATGTTACATGGTATCGTGTCATTTCTACATGGCTGCTGGAGTGAAGAAACCTGAATTCGTCATGTGGAAGAAATGCTCAGATTTGTCTGCAGAGACACCGTCATCTGAATACGTAGTGATCTCTGTCTTCTAATCCGTCACCTGAGTCAACGTCTCCGTTAAAAGTCAGTTAGTTTGACTCATTTGGCCTCTAAGAATAAAATGTTTCACATACAGTGTCATCTTCATTTGAACCTTTAAAGCTAGGGTTGGTAACCTTTAGAAACCAGCAGGAGCACACTATAGATTTTAAAAATGCAAAACAGCTACAAAGAAGCCACAAAGAGACTCACAATGGCAATGAAACGGGGGAAAACCACCACAAAGAGACACAAAATAATTACAAAGAGACATAAAACAACTACAAAGAGGCACAAAATGACCATAAAGAGACACAAAACAACTACAAAAAGGGGCAAAACAATCACAAAGGGACAACAATTACTACAAAGAGACATAAGACAACTACAGAGAGACACAAAAAAGATGACCAAGAGATCAAAACAACTACAAAGATGCAAAACAGCTGCAAAGAGACTCAAAGTGACCACAAAGAGACTCATAATGACAACACAAAGGGGCAAAAATGACCAAAAACAAACATAAAACAACCACAAAAAGACTAAAACAATTAAGAACAGACCCAAAACAACAACAAAAAGAGGCTGAACAACCATGACGTCTGTGTGTCTTGCTCCTGTGTAGAGAGGTGGTGGTGGAAGGACACTGACAGGCCGTCCCTTCAGGCGTCCCTCCAAAGACACTTCCCCGTTCAAATGATCATAATGAACGTCAACAACACCGAGCAGAGTGAGCGCAGGTATAGACAGGCAGGTAGGTGGCGTATTACAGTCCTGAGACAGACACAGATAGAGCATTTAATTGATTTTTGTCAGAGCATTTAATTGATTTTTGTCGAGGTGTAATGAGAATTTCAACAAATAAAAACCTTTCTTGATGAAGATTACCAACTCTAGCTTTACATCTCACCGTTTTTCCATACTTTAACCTCCACATGTATATATATATATATATATATATATATATATATATATATATATATATTACCTGTTCTATTTTTACCTCTCATATCAGTTTTGGCATCACCTCAGGCTACATTTAGCCCAGTCTGGAGTCATTCCTGAGCCTCAGCAGCAGCGAACAGACACAGACTGACTGAGCTGCTATTAAACCTGTATATCTTATCTTTAAGTACTTCAACATGAAGAAAAGTATCCTTGCAGGCTACATTTTTTAAACAGACATTGTGTGATTAGGCACAGAGGGTCGGGAAAATTCCCTCTGCATTAAGACAAACAGTCAGTACTCACAGGGGAAGCATGGAACCATCATAATCAGTTTTTATTTTAATTGTCAAACTGAGGATTTATTTTCATTTGTCTGATAGATGGGATAGACATACAGGAAGCAGTACATCATAAAAGATGTCTGCTTCATGAGACAACAGAACGAACGTGCTGAACCTGCAGGAATGTGTGCCGGGAGGAGAGATTCTCCCCTTAAAGATCTACGATGGCTTGGAAAAGATTTAGAAGTGGACTAGAAACCAGACGACTGTGACATTTATGTAAGGAGCTGAACGCAGTCCAGAGGTTAGAAAAGATGCAAAGTCACTGTTGGGAAAACTGGGCCAACAAGGAATGTCCTGTCCTGCATTAACTGTGACTGCCGCTGTGCCCTTGAACAAGGCACGAAACCCTCAGCTGCTCCTGTAGAGTTGAGTGTTTCCAACTATTTTCTAATGAAAGTAGCTAGAAAAGTCGCTAAATCTCATGAGAAAGTCACCAAATCGGCAACACCGTGGACGTGTTACTGAACGGGCCTAGCGGGCCCAGGCCCAAAGTGTCAGAGGCTCTCCCGGCCTTCACCTACAAAATGTCACTCAAAGAGACACGTACCAACCAGGAAGAGACTCAAAATGACCACAAAGAAACATTAGACAACTACAGAGAGACACAAAAACACTACAAAGAGATGCAAAACAGCTACAAAGAGAAGCAAAGAGACTCCCAATGACTATGAAAAGGGTCAAAACAACCACAAAGAGACACAAAACAACCACAAAGAGACACAAAACAACAAAGAGACACAAAACAACAAAGAGACACAAAACAACCACAAAGAGACACAACATGACAACTAAAAGGGGCAAAACAACCACAGACACAAATAACCAACAAAAGGACCAAAACAGCAGTAGATGACTGCTCATAGATGTGAATGTTTGTGTTGTCTGTAATGAATTGTGTTAAACATCATAAGATACTGTATATTAAAACTGAAGTCAAGTATTGCGGTATCGTGTTGATCATATAAGAAGCGTCTAGAGCCACGCCTGCATCTCTGTGAGGCTGTAATCAGGATAAACGCTAACAGCAACATGTTCACCATCTTAGTTTAGCGTGTTAGCGTGCTAACATTTGCTAATCAGCACTAAAACATAAAGTATAGTTTAAAGGGTCAGTGTGAAGGATTTGGTGGCATCTAGTGGTGTGGTTGCAGATTGCAACCAACTGAGTATCCCTCCGCTCACTCCTCCCTTTCCAAGCCTGCGGTAACGGGAGTCACCGCGGTAACAGGAGTCACCGCGGTAACGGGAGTCACCGTGGTAACGTCAGTCACCGTGGTAACGCCGTTCCCTCAGAGGCCATCCTTACCATGATAATAGAAGTAGCCTCTGGGGACCAGGAGTAATTGTACAATATTTCCGTGCAATCCATTGAGTAGGTGCTGAGATATTCCAGTCTGGACCAGTCATCCCTCGAGCCGAGCCGCCGGCGTGGCCAAAACCCTCACATACTGTACATATAGTGGATCCCATAACCATATGATGTTGGTATCTGGGAGCTTATGTTGCCTCATATCCATCCCAAGGTGCCCTCCTGGTACTGTACTGTATAAAAATGTTTTGTCTTTCTTCCACAGAAATTGATGCCACGTTCTTTCCATTCCTGTCCTCTGACGACTCTGGATTCCAGACTGGTTCTTTAGGCCGTAATCCAGTGGGATTGCTCTATCTCCACTGTATTTCTCCCACCACCTCCTCCGCTTTCCTTCTGTCTCTCGCTTGGCCTCCGTCCTCCTGTCTCTCTGAGAGCTGGAAGGAATGTGTTCTTGTTTTCTGGGCATATTACCGGGAAACGGATGCTCTCTGTGAGAAGGATTTTGCTTGCTTGTGGACAGCAGAGCTCTTATTGTTTTATGGAGGATGGTACCTGCCAAAATCCAAAAATGAATTGATAAATAAATTGTCATTAAATATAGCAAAAATAATGTCAAAAATAAATATAGCCATTAATTAATTAATAAAATGTGACATATATGGATATTTCTGTTTTTAATTTGCTTCTTTATTTATTTACCTTTGTATTATTCTTCTGTTTAATTTTCCCTTTTATTTATTTATTTATGTATTTATTTTTTTATTACATTTTAAATTTATTTATTTATAAAGAAATGTGTAAAGAAAAGAATACAGATATGAATATGTTTGGGGGAATAAATAAGGGGTTAAATGCAAAGGGTAAATCATGCATAAATAAATAAATGCATAACTAAATAAATACATTTAGAAATAAATATAAAATTAATAAAGAATAAATAAATAAATGCAAACATAAATAGAATTTTTTTAAAAAAATAAATAAATTACTCGATACATAACTAAATAAATAATAAAAGGGAAAATTAAACAGAGGAGTAAATAAATAAGGGAATTAATACAAAGATAATAAATAATCAATTTATGTCACATTTTATCAATTAATTAATCGCCACATTTATTTTTAATATTATTTTGCTACATTTATCTATATATTTATTCATTTATCAAGTACCTTATTTATTTATTTTTTATTTTATTTTGCCCAGTATCGTCATGTAAGGTCTTGCTCAAGGGCGCTTCACCTTGACTGTACTTACTGCAACCCCAGACTACAGAGGATAAAACTCACACGTGTTCGCTGGATTATAAAATAAATCTGTTAACATCCCATTTTGTGAGCCTTGAAAATATAGTTTTTACCAATTGTAGTTCAAAAAGCAGAAAGAAAAGTAAGTTATTGAAATAGAGCTTGAAGAAACGAAACTGTTTTTGTGTAAAGTCAGAGTCAGACGTATCGAGAGGACTCGGTCAGAACTGAGGAGCAGCTCAGAGTCATTTTTCATTTTTAATGTCTAGTTTAGTGCCGTCTCAAAAACTTTATCCCCGAAAGAATTATTGAAATTCCCGGCAGTAAATTTCATGGCTCAGTATTTGTACAAGATTTATGGATGATTCCTTAGTAATTCATATCAACAGAGCTATAATACATGAGAAATGGGGCTGTTTAAATATAATAAACAAACTTAAAAATCTCATTGGACACACAACTCATGTCTAAATATAACGAGCTGAAACCAGGAGTCAGGCACGAACACAATGCGGGGGACGCAATACTCTTTGTTTTGATCGCTGTATTGATCGCCTGCGCTGTGGTATATATTAATAATATACATATTACTTGATTTACTCTTTTTTTAATCTATTTCTGTAATTCTTTAGCTTTTATTCTGGTTCTACCTTCTTCTCTTCTTGTTTTTCTGTTTGTCTCGCCCACATAAATAATGCACAGCGTGCTACAGTACAGTCAGTAGTAGGGCAGACACTAGAGTCAAAGATACCTGACCGCACGAACTGTACCGTCTTGATTCAGTAAATCTTTTCTCCGATATCCAAGCAGGTAAAATCATTCAGTTAATAATTAGCATCATTTCCATTTGGCACACTCATATTACTGTTACAGGTTTTAACTGCTGTCAAAATGTTTTGGAATAAAATAAAAAAAATAAAAATAAAATAAAATAAAATTAAATAAAATTAAATTAAATTAAATTAAATTAAATTAAATAAAGTTAAATTATCATCTTATCACTTTCTGTCTAGCACTATATTTATTTGTTAAACAGGTAATAGGAAGAACATTATTACTACATGAATACATCGGCTTTCCTTACAGACAATTAAATAAAACAGACAATTTATCCCCTTGTGCGTCACTTTTAAAAAGTTGCTCCGACGTCCTTAGAGAACAAAAATGTCCGTGTCAAAAAACTGGCATAAAATTATATATTAATATAATTTTCCACTTTCACTTAATTGAAACTTTTAACCAACTTCAGTCCTGATCATAACTACCAAATATTAATTCATTTTCTGAATTTTAACCCTTTAGATACCAGTTTGTTTACATAATGCTTCTGTTGTTATGAAAAGATAACACACGAAAATGAAACGATTCTCTGAATATGTAAGTGATTAGAAACAACATTGATTTTGATGCATTTTTATTTTTTTGTGCAGTGTCAGATTTAAAAATGGAAAAACCCCCACTTGTCATCTTGGAGGACAAAAATGTCCCCTTTTTAAAATTGCTAAATACTTTACATTAATATTATTTTCCATTTTCACAGAGTTAAATCTTTTAACCAACTTCAGTCCTGATCCTAACTACCAAATATTTACTATTTTCAGAATTTTAACCCTTTAAAGACCAGTTTGTTTACATAACGTTACTGTTTTTTTTAATTATTTTTTCTATACTAAATGCCAGGTTTTCTTTTCATAGTTTTTTTTACAGTTTTTTGTTCAGTAATCCAGGAATATAGCATGTATTTACCCCACAGGGAAAACATGAGAAAATGGCTCAATCTGCTGGAAAATTGTTGTTGTTGTTGTTGTTGTTGTTGTTGTTGTTCCAGCTGCTCCCGTTAGGGGTCGGCACAGCGGATCATTGATCCGCACATTGATTTGGCGTAGGTTGTACGTCGGATGCCCTTCCTGAACCCCCAGAACCCGGAGGAAACCCACACGGACACGGGGAGAACATGCAGACTCCACATAGAAAAGCCCTAATCTGCTGGAAAACAGTAAAACTACCATATTGAAGCCAGGGCTCCAGATTAAAAGTATAATAGAACACATGATTTTACGCTGTAATGGCCGTGGGATGTGTTTTTAATAAACCCTCATATCTTGTTGTTGAATGTGCGCCTACTGCACCGAGCTGCTGGCCTGGTTGCCAGAGTTCTACCATCCTTGGTCTTATACGGTCAAACCCTTTCAATATGAATTTAAAAACGATGACAAATCTTCCCTATAAAACACAGAACACCAATACTGTCAGATATAGAAGTAGAGCAGGACGGACGGGTATAATTTAAAATGTTTAGCAGCTCACAAATTTGGTTCAGTTCATGTCTTCAGTTACATCAGCTTCTAAATACCACTGAGGTGTTGGACCCGTACCTGGATGGCAGAAACTGGGTCCAAATATGCTCACGAACTCCACTCAGCGCCTGCTCAGGGCCCTATAACCGTTACATAATGCATATTCTACATATTCTACATGTCAGACACACATTGCTGATGAAATCCCTCGATTTATGGAGCAGCTCAAGACGAGTCGCCCGTTGAGGAATGTCTGCTGAAACGGGCCCCGTTGTGTTCTAATTATAACCCGACCTCCCTTTTGTTATTCCACCTTTTAAAGGTTTTACTTTTCTTTTATCGATCCTCAGGCGTACAATAAGAGAAGAGAATCAGAATACAACGTGGGCCTATTTTAAAACATTCCACAGTGACTCATCTTTAACCTTTTACATTTCCTACATGGATCATCTCTGTGTTTGCGTATTGATAAAGTCTAATGAACGTATCTCTTGGCTCGCCTGCCTTTCCACTTCCGTGCCTGTCTAGCTACCTATCTCCTGATTCATTTATCACACATAACTCTCAGCATCATCAATGTGACATCAATGTCCACTCCTTAGCAGCTTTATAGAAGCCCCGAAACCTCCGGGATAATCCATACCGCCAGGGGCCAACATCCTCTGGAAAAACATCTGGGGGGAAACTCAACAATAAGATTTACACCAATTAGATAATCTCAACGGGACAAATTCTAGGTCAAGCGCCCGCCTGCCCTCCTCCGCTCGCTGTCAGGCTCAGGTGAGTGGGATAGTCTGTTGGCAAGTAACGGGTTAGTGTCTGTCTCCCCCCTACACCTCCTCACCTCATCCCTTCACCCCCCCTTCATCTCCGAGGGCTATATATTGGAGGTTGCGACTCGCCTGCATCTTAAGCATCACTCGCACCCGCAGACATTCAAACGCAACACGAGTCTGGTTCAGACGGAGAGCAGACTCTATAGCCATGAGGTCCCTGTTGAAGCTGGTTGTGATTCTGTTTTGCGTCCAGAGGGGAGAAGGCCGCTGGCTGAGATCGCTGATTGGTAAGTACCGGCTGAAGGGAAGGTCGTGACCTATGACCTTTTGGATCAAATCTCATTTTTGCATGCTCTGAGAGCAATATGTGTCGTGTCTAGACTTGTATATGTTTCAGTTTAGACTTCCTCTTTAACGTCCAGTGTGTAACATTTAGGGGGATCTGGCAGCAGAAATAGAATATAATATTAATAAGTATGTTTTCTCACCTGATAATAAGAATCACTGTGTCTTCGTTACCTTACAATGAAACGTTTATATCTAGAGCGGGTCCTCTTCACGGAGCTGGCTGCCATGTTTCTACAGTAGCCCAGAACGGACAAACCAAACACCGGCTCTAGAGAGGGACATTCGCATGTTCATGTTTTTGCGTCGTCCACCGTAGTTCTCCAACACGCCTGGCACACGGGAGAAGTTTCAGTTGGTTGCAACCTCACCGCCAGATCCTAAACACTGCACCTTTAAAGGGGACATACTGTATCATGCTCATTTTCAGGTTTTGGGTTTCTACTAGAACATGTTTGTTTTGCAGCTTTAAGAAGTTATTAGTTTTTATTTAAGACTATAAATAACTGGGTCGTGTCTAGAAGGAAACCTCTTTCAGAACTTGCAAAAACTCTCACAAGTCTTGCTGCCCGACGACCCATCCTAACCTTAACCTTTCAAGGTCAATGCTTCACGTTAACCATCTCCCGAGAGTTTCGCAATTTGTGCTTTACCTTGTAGACCTGACCGATAGCTGGTGTCTCAGTGTGGACTGGGGTGAAGCTTGCTCTTTGTATTTTCATTCATTTTGTCCGTCAGATGTATATTTAACTTTTTCTGCCTTTTCCAGATCAGAAACAAGAAACAGCATCTCCACACTCGTCACCAAATGAAGACGAGAGAAACGGAGACGCAGCCGCAGACGACGGCCGAACGGAAGCTTCTGGAGTCGGGCCGTGGCCCGATCCCGTCGCCCTGGTCCCAGTCCCAGTCCGGTCACGTCGCTCCACTCCGGACTCCCAGTGCGGCCTGCGCTCCATCCTGCTGCAGGTTCGAAACCTCGGGCTGGGCTACGACTCGGACGAGACCGTCCTCTTCAAGTACTGCGGCGGGACGTGTCCCCACGTTCGCTCCAACCACGACCTCACCCTGACCAACCTGCTGCTCAGCGGGTTGCTGCCCCAACCGGCGCCCGGGGAGCTGTGGCACAACGCGCCCTGCTGCCGGCCCACCCACCACGAGGACATGGCCTTCCTCGATAACTCGCACCGCTGGCACAAGGTGGAGAAGCTGTCGGCGGCGGGCTGCAGCTGCGTCGGCTAGACGGTTGAGAGGGGGGAAGTGAGCGGGTCGGGGAGTATGAGGCGAAGTTTGCTGGCAGGTTCTATTGTAATGTCTGTAAATGAAGAGTTTTATTCCAAAGTGACAAACAATTTAAGCTATTTTCCCTTTGAGAACCTCGTGAATCCAGGTTTGTTGATTTGAATGTTAGACTTCATCTAATGGGCCTCAGTAGGATCACAATTTTATTACTTTTGGCATTTAAAAAACTACTCCCACAGCAGTCAAGCTAAAACATACGGCTGCTTTTCTTGGTCTAAAAGGCTAAACGTGAACAGATTCATGATTCTACTACAAGCTACTTGACTATTTTTGTAAATAAGCTGACGACACGTATTTATTTAAAACCTTCAGTGAAGTTTTGGGGTTAACAGTAGAATGGATTATATGTACGAAGCTGCGTAGATACAGACGCCACACAGCCGAGTGAAGCTCTTTACAAGTCAGACTTATCCGTCAACACTTTTAAAACAAATGTATTTATGTAAGATAAGTTATTTATTTATTTGATGCCATTCTTTTGTCATACTGATTAACTTATTTTGTAATGTGTTCATTGTGTGTGCAGTTCCTAATAAAGATAAACTTGTACAGAACTAAACAGTGTTGGGTTATTAGAATCAAGAGAGAAATTACGTCATTCATTTATGCAAGAAAATGTTTATTCAAGGTTTTGTACAAAAATCTGATTCCTGAATCATTTAGTTAACTCTTATGATTAACTAAAACTAGATTCACATCTACATCAGTTTTTCTTCCTACGACAGTGGTTCACTAATTCACCTCTTACTGGAGGGTAAATCGCCATGGTAACTGATGCTGAAGAGCTAACCTGCACCTCCTACTGACCAATCAGAGCTCGGTGTGCCGATCGTATGATAACATTACACAAAGACGAAGACGTTACAGTCATAATCCAGACTAAAAACAACACAATTTAAACTGACAGATGTTTACCGCTTTGAATTATGTTTTTATATTTATTTTTTTACTCGCTCTCAAGTCCGTTTCACACCGCCGGAGACGGGGACGCAGCTGACAGAAGGCTGAAATAGTCAAACATGCCACAACATTATCAATATCATAACATAAACTACTGTAATTAACTCATCCATTATGCTCTGAAAGCTTTTATAACATCACTGCCCCATCTAGACGACTGTATCTGACTTTTAAGTGTTCCGTTAAATTAATAAATCTGTTAATTTACACATTCACACATTGGCATTTTTTCTTTTGCCAGCTGTTCTTCCTGCATTCGGCAGCTTCAACTGTGTTACTGTTAGTCTGATTATGTGTTTAACTTCTTGGTATTTGTCTGATATAATAGTTTGCTCTCGGTCTGTAAAACATGCTGCTCTGCTGACAGTAGACGTGTCCGTGTTTGTGATTGGTCAGATGCTGCAGACATCGCCCCTTTCATGTGAACATGCTCATAGTCAGATGGAGAAACTCTGGGTTGATTTACTGAGTTGACAACCAGCATCGTTAGCGTGATCTCATTTGTTAGAGTTAGTTAAACCAGATAAGGAGAAGATCCCCTGGCGGGTATGTTGAGCTCACTTCGTAGTCCAGCCCATCTTCTGATGTTTATGTTACTGGAATAACAGCAAAATGAACCTTCTCAGCATGCACACGTAGCTTCTGACTACTTTCACCGCCTCTACGTGGCCATGGCGTCCTCCTCCTCCGTCTCCTCGGGCTCCGCCCCCCACACCTGGACGCGTCCCTCCATGGCTGTGAGGAGGCAGGTGTCTGTGTGGTGGAAGGACAACGACTGGACCACGGCTTTCCCCACCGGCAGTTTCAACGACAAAGATCCCTGGAGGTCAGAAAAACAAACACATGCTTTCAGAACGCTTTCTATATCTGTTTCTAACACAACGTTACACCAGACTTGTCTGAAGTTTGGTGGACAAATGTCTAATTTTGGAGGACTTATTGATTTCATGTGCTGGTGGGATGAAACCCGGAGGTCACAGGCTTCTGTCCTGAATGAGAGTGAGCTGTTTAGTATCGGTGGACGTTTGAACTGAATGCCAACTAGCTCCCTCTTTTGTCTGTGTTCCTGTCTATTTAAAGGGAAAGTTCCTAGAGTACATTTTACAAGTACTTTCTTGACATTTTTTGAGAAACCCACTACA
>CAKAOH010033603.1:0-23622 GCA_916701665.1 Sebastiscus tertius | reverse complement strand
ACAGTTGACTACCAGCGGGCGGAGGAGGAGGCCAGGGGCTGCCCCAGGACATTCCCCCCACAGAGAGGGGTCTCCTGGGGTACGGCGAGTAGACAGAAATGGGGTGAGCCGCTACAGCCCTTCCTGTCGCTTGAAGACTGGGCCGGTTCAGATTGCCTGATGAAAAGGAATGTCGTGAGTGGCTGGGCATGGGTCCTGTGCTGCTGTGGCTCAAACACTGCTGGCAGGAGCAGGCAGGGCCCGAGGGGATGGCCGGGGGGCCGGCGGACGCCAGCGGGTACGGGAGGTTACACTGCCGTCGGACCTGCCGTCTGAAGCCCGTCGCTTTGTTGACTTGAGCCAGAGACGTGAGATCCACTATGTAATTGTATCCGTGCGGGCCCAGGTCTGCCGTGCCTTGGCGGGCCTGATAGCTGTGCTCCAAAAGGATAGAGGTTCGAGTCTCGTACGGAGTCCATCCGCCTTCATCGTTGATCCACTCCCAGTAAACACCGCTGCCCAGGCCTGAGGACTGAGCAAACAGGGACCGACGTACTGACCGTGTCTTTCCTGAAAATACAAAAAACAAACATTGTCATTTAATACACCAAATTAAAGCTACGTTATGCAAGTGTTATGGTATTGTGCATGCATGGATACAAAACATTTTTATATTATTATTTTTTTGTATTATAATTATAATATAATAAATATTAAATTACATTATTATTATTATTAATAATAATAATAATAATAGTATTAGTATTATATTATAATAAATATTAAATATTATTTTTAATAATAATAAATAATATTATTAATAATAATTATATTATTATAATATAATACAGATTATACTTATAATATTTTATTGTTATTAATATTATAACTATTAAATTATATTATTAATAATAATAATAAATAATATTAATACTAATATTATATTAATATTATAATATAATACATATTATACTTATAATAATATTTTTTTATTATAAGTAGCTAGCTGTTAGCCTGGCCTGTTATGTGGAGGTATTAAAGCACATCTCACCTGTGTCCTGTCTGAACTGCTTCAAGCTCGGTATGTCGATGAGATAAGGCGCCAGGCTGGGGTCTGATTGTCCGAGGCAGATGCTGGTGGAGCCGGCTGGTCCTCCTGGTCCTCCCGGTCCTCCTCCTCCTCTCTGGCCCCGCGGTGACAACAACAAACACCGCTCTATGTGGCCGCTCACCTGGCCGCTGTAAGGCCGCCAGTAGCCCAGATCATCCTGCCATTCCCACACCGCTATCATGGGCTGAGACTGTCCAACAGAACCAGACGGTGTAGCTGACACCGATGGCCCGTTTCTAGAGCCGTTTACCCGGGCACAGGAGCCAGACACGATCGCCATGTTCACCACAACCAGAGCTAGCTTTAAGCTAAGCTAACAACAACTCCTTCTTCTCAGCTAGCTGGCTGTTAAACGACGGAATAAAAGGGTCTGCTAGCTCGGCTCGTTAAACAATCCCATGGTGAATGTTGTTAACAAGCTTTAGAAGAAGCTAAGGAGGAGAGATTAAGTGGTAGACAGCCGTAGTTTACATTTAAATGCATGTTGTTGACAAAAGCTGGAGCTGATTCAGAGCAGCTTTAGCAGGATAACGTTAGCTAGCTTAGTGACAGACAGCAGCGCTGCCTTCAGGGACCACCGGGAAAAATAGACATTCAAGGCACGTTTGTGGGAACTTTTTTTAGGTTGTCAAACGTCGAGAATAAAGTCATAATATTACGAGAAAGAAAATCGTAATATTATGAGAATAAAATCAGAAGTTTACAAGAAAAAAGGTGTAATATTATGAGAATAATTTTTCTCGTAAAGTTATGACTTTATTCTCATAATATTACGACTTTTTTTCTCGTAAAGTTATGACTTTATTCTCATAATATTACGACTTTATTCTCATAATATTACAACTTTTTTTCTCGTAAAGTTGGGATTTTATTCTCGTTATATTACAACTTTTTTCTCGTAAAGTTGTGACTTTATTCTCGTTAAATTATGATTTTTTTCTGGTAATATTACGACTTTTTTTCTCGTAAAATTGGGATTTTATTCTCGTTAAGTTATGGCTTTATTCTCATAATATTACGACTTTATTCTCATAATATTACGACTTTTTATCTCGGAAAGTTATGACTTTATTCTCAAAATATTACGACTTTATTCTTTATTCTCAGCTGGAGCTGATTCAGAGCAGCTTTAGCAGGATAACGTTAGCTAGTTTAGTGACAGACAGTAGCGCTGCCTTCAGGGATCACCGGGAAAAATAGACATTCAAGGCACGTTTGAGGGAACCAAACATAGATGGGAACTTTTTTTAGACTGTCAAACGCATAAAGCACCATATAAACAACGGGTGCTCCTATGGGAAGTTGGGTGTTAGTGATTTACTTGTATGTCTAAACAGTAAAAAAATAAATAATATTTAATGATTTGTTTCACATATAACTAATAATACATCTCATTTTCCTACTACACTGCGGCTGCCTTCAGGGACTTGAGAAAAACGGGAAAAATCGAAATTCAAGGCACGTTTGTGGGAACCAGCCATAGATGGGAACTTTTTCAAACTCATAAATGCCATGAAAGAAACCATATAAATAAAGGATGATCCTATGGGAAGTTAGGTGATATTTAAGAACTTTAAACTTGGACTCTAACCACTGGCGCACTTTACACTATACATCCTATATACCACTTTATAGACTGCACATATGCACATGTTACATTACATTTATTTAATGTACATACTACATCTATTTATTGACCTGTACACACTATGCTCATCCATTCACTCTGTATCTTTTATATCTCTATTATTGTTTTTATAATTTCTGTATACCTTTACCTCTCCTGTGTTTCACTCTGTTTGCAGATGTTGCTGCTTTATCTTATATTATAGTATTTTATCTTGGTGATTTTGAATTTAATTGTATGTTTACACAGTACAAAAAAATAATATATAATGATTTGTTTCACAAATAACTAATAATATATCTGCATACCTATTTCCTCCATTCAGCAGAAATGTATTAAGTTAAAACTGAATATAGTGCAGGGTAAAAGCTGTGATATAGGACTATCAAAAAAGTGAATATAGTGCAGAAGAGACTGTTAAAAAGTGAATATAATGCAGAAGAGACTGTTAAAAGTGAATATAGTGCAGAAGAGACTGTTAAAAATTAATATAGTGCAGAAGAGACTGTTAAAAGTGAGTATAGTGCATTATTATCTGTCCTGCAGACCGTCCTCCTTTGTCCCCTCCTCCCTAGAGAGGTGTTGTACAGTTTGATGGTTCTGGGGACAAAGGATTTCCTGAGTCTGTCTGTGGAGCACTTGGGGAGCAGCAGGCTGCCGCTAAACCAGCTCCTCTGTTTGGGGGTGACGGCGTGCAGAGGATGGCTACTGCTGGTAAAAGCTTTGAGCACACACCCCCTCCTCGTCTCTAAATCAGTGGCTCACGTGGTGCACCTGATGGTTGCATTCTTCTTCTTTTACAACATCTTCATTGTCCATCCTCCACTTCTTTCTCTGCTTCTTTATTTGAAGGAGATCATAACCCTCTCAGTAGTTTTGCTGCCCTCAACTGGAGATGAATGCGTATGACACAGATACTCCTTTTATAAATCAAAATATATCCGTCTAAAGCTTCAGGCTAAAACCCATATTCAGACAAAAAAAATATATATACTTCAGCGTATGAAGCTGCCGTTTTTCTGGCCACAACTAAGCTGACTTTTTACTCATCAAAGCCAAAGTCTGTGACCTAAATATATATTTAAAGCAGGCTCAAGTGAATTGCATTCTGTCCACAACACCCAGCACAACTGATGCAACATGGATTACAAGAAATACTAAAGATTAAAATAAACTGCTTTCTAATCTTTATACCATTTCCTGGGAGAATATTAAATTTTGAGGGTGTTCATTAAATTCACAGAAAATATAATATGACTTGACACCTCTGACACCAGTTTGAACATTGTTTAAATTAGAGCCTATGTGGGGATTTGCGCATTTACCCTTAAACTGACACATAATCAGTGGCCAAGTCCGCACCAAGTTGTCTCAAAATGACAAATGTAATAATAATGTGTGCCCATATGTTGCAATATAAAACTAACATTGTTCAGTTCTGCTTTTGCAATATAACCAGGGCACAATATTTTCACACCTAATAAACAATAAAACTGAGGAATAGCCACATGCAGCCAATAATGGGTTCCAAACCAGTGAGTCAAATAATTCAACCTCGAGAGCATGGCTTTGATTTATTGCTTTGCAAGGTCTTTATCTAGCCAAGGTAGAACATTTGAAAGTCCTGCAGTTAAAATGGTGTCAGACAGATTGACCCCTGTAAACAGGAGGGAGTGTGTTAAGTTTTAATGCTCTTGGATAATGGCAATAAAGAGCTCACTCTCTCTTTAACATTCATACTGTCAATGTGTTGTATGTGTCACAGGCAAACTCTACACAACATGGAACTGATCTAATGCAAGATGATGTAGGCAGATGAAATATTGTGTGTGTGAAATGTGGCAAGGTTTAAAGGTTCAGTTAAATAAAAATTTATAAAATACATTTCCCATTTACCCTTCAGCCGAGCGGGGCGACTCCTCTGGTTGCTAAAAGAAGTCTGATTGTATAGAAGTCTATGAGAAAACGACCCTACTTCTTACTTGATTTACAGTGTGACATTGGAACATTTTGGTGGTTGCGTTTGGTTGTACTTAGCTCCATCAACTCGTATCACTTCTGGTTGCAAAAAAAACCCAAATGGCGACGGCCAAAAACCAAGACGGCGACGAGCAAAATGCCAAACTTGAGGCTTCAAAACGTCAGTCCACAAACCAGTGAGTGACGTCACGGTGACTACGTCCACTTCTTATATAAAGTCTATTGCTATGATGCGGTAAATCAGCATAATCGGGATGTAAATGTTAACGTAGGATATGGCAGGATAAGTAATGAACAAAAACACTTCAAGCTCCAACATACAAAATGTAAACAAATAAGAACCACACATATCTATATTTATTACACGGCTTTGCTGAATACTCGATTCTGATTGATCAATTACGGCATTCTGTTATTTCTTTATAGCAGACCGCTTCTATGTATAACAGACCGTTGCACTTTTGTGTCAAATTATTGATTTCTGAAGTAAGTAGCTGTGTAATAAGCGGGATAATGTACAGTGAGCGGGTCATAGTTGCAGAATAAACCCCTTCAGGGCTTCGCATCAGGATGCATAGCTGAATAGCCCTGTCGGGGTTTCTTTCGCAACGATGACTGGCTCGCTTTACATTATCCCTCATGTTATAACTAGTTGTTGGTACTAATTGTTATGTCATTCACGTTTTCATGCTAATATACTGCAGATATTGTGACACATTGCATCCAGTGGGACATTTGAATAATGATGAATCACGCCCGCCACAAAGGAAAAGTCAAGTCGTATGTACTTGAGTAGCTACCTTGAATGTTAAAGAAGCAGTAGTCCTTGATACAGCACAAGCGATCGATAGACAGGCTGCAGAGGATGAAGTACTGCATGTACAGATTAAACAGGTGCATGTATGTGTCTTTAATACCACATGTAAGAGTTGCTTTCAAAATATACTGTATGGGGTTTAATCTATGGACATTGTTCCGAACTTGATCTTTGTTTGAGCCCCACTTCTCTACGATCTCTTTCCTGACGGCATGCCGCCTCCATCGCTGTCAACACAGGCGTGATTAAGTGCGGTTCAGCGCGGTGATGGAAGCAGGAATGTGAGGAATGTGGAGAAAAGAAATTGAGGACGAGTGCTTGGAGCTCTGCCCGTTTGTGCACACCAAGTTCAGAAAGTATTTGGTGATACAGACCTCCCGTCTGCCTGATAGGAGCTTTCACTGTACAAACAGCCCGTTTGACAGAGCATGTATGTTCTGTCTGTCTTGTGTAGAGCAGTGCTATGACGGCGGAGGACGGAGGGATGCCTGGCATGCTGCCTGGCTGCACCGCGATCATATGAGAACTTATAGTTATTAAACAGAACACTCTCTTGGAAGAAGCCTCTTTGTCATTTCTCCAGCCATGATGTCATCACTCTTGATGTCAGAACCACTCACTTACCTCGTTAAAGAGATTGATTCTGTACGTCACCCCACTTTCTCCTTGCTTTACATCAAAAGGATGTTCAGGTGATCCACCTCAGACCCTATAGGGAGGTCCGGGGGCCGTGCTCCCTCGGGATACAACTTTTGTACATTTTAAAGTTAAATGCATCAACGTGAGAGCAAAATGAAGAGGCTAGATGTATGAAGAACTTTGTGCTTTAGTAACCAATTTAATCATCAACACATTGGTTGTATGATAATGAATGGTGACACGGCAAAAAAAGTCACACCCACAAACAATAGAACGGTAAACAAGACGGTGGGTTGAGGACATCGCTGTAGACCGCAGGACAGGGTCCACAGTATGTGTCCTCTCCGTGCTACCGTGCTCGTCTATGTAAGCAGTGCAATGCCTTCTGGTAGCGTTGCATTTTGAGAGACGGATCATCACGTTGGCGGCTTCTCATTTAAATAAAGTTGAGGTCAAGGCTGCTTTAAGCAAATAAGGGACGTCGAGCGTGACTCGCTGCTTCTGGAAACTCACGAAAAACGTTTAAAGTAACTGTTGTCGATCTAAAATGAAGGCAGATTCAACAGGCTTATTTTCCACCTCAAATGTTTTCAGAAACACATAGTTTCATAATATAAGAGAAAAAAATGTCCAAACAAGCCACCATGTTGGACGGATTGAAATCCGGGAGCAGATGGCCGATGAGTTAAAGCGTTTGTCCAGTCAGGTGCCTCGTGGCAACCCATCAAGCGTCCAATGCTGGGAAGCTGCACGACCCCTCACATCCAAAAAACACCCCGGTGGACACGTAACACTAGAGTTGGTCGTGGCACACCACCGCAGAGGAAATGCGCCCGCCAATGGCCAGCCAGCACCGGGAAGAGGATCCTCCCACACGATGAACCCATTCACACATAGCTGCTGTCACATGTTAATCTCTGGCTGTCATCATTAGCAGAGTCTGCAGTCTAGCTCCATTCACTTCGATAAAGTCATGTCCTTTTCTTGCTCTCTACCTCGGACACACATGCACTCTTTCCGTTCTCTCTTTAGAGAGTTGGTAAAATGACTTTTGCATCATTAAATCAAGTTGTCACCCCTGGTAGTAGGTGCCTTATCACCACAAGTGGGCAGCGTCCAACCTGCAGGTCAGGAAATGAAGATACCGGCATGAGTTTGACCTGTGTGTCTGGATCTGAAAGGCGGAAAAAGATTCTTCCTTATCCAACATTTCCTGGAGGAAATGAGAATTGCTGTCACAGAGCAGTGAAATAACCTCTAATTTTCCATACTGCGGTTCAAAAACCAGCATGTGGTCATGGCCCACGCACTTCAATGACATGAATGAGCCCCATTGCATTCAAACTAAACCTTTCACGAGCCAGCCTTATAAGGCGAGGCGTTCCAGTGGAGGATGAATTAATGAAATATCTCCTCTCAGGGAGCCGGGTCCTGGTGCAGCAGAAAGGGCCACGGCTGGCTCCAGAGGAGCAGAACAATCTCCATTAACCAATGGCTCCTTGCCCACATTGGGGCTATCAGTATCAATGAAAAGTCCTCTCCCTCGCTCTTGTTAATGTAAAAGAGCTGCTCAGAACAGAACATGTGGCCACTCATGTGCCAGCACATCTAATCCCAAAGGAACGTCCTGGTCCCTCAGGACAGAAATATGTTGGGCACTAACCATTGACCTTTGAGACAAACAGGTTAACCTGCTGCAGGCTATAGCTCAAATCTGGCAGGACTGTGTATTTGTACACAAAATGCAAACCTCAGAATATCCAACAAGTGTGAAAATATGTCCTTCGTGTCTACCGGTGTGACGAATTGTCAGGGCGTTGTCTTATTCATCCAACATCTGACGCCCCTCAGGAAAATCCTGAGTGCCTCCCTCCAGAGCATCTGACAGGCCAACTTGCCAACAGCTGTTGTCGGCATCATCAATCAAGAAAAGATTGAATCCATCTCATCTCCTCAGCTTGTGCTGAATGCAGCCAACTCCACGTCGCACCTGAACAACTCCGCGGGAGCCACACTCGGATCCTTGTGTGACAGACTGTGCTGTGTCACGCTGTGACGGAGACTCTTAAATGTAAAACTGGAGCCTGAAATATCCTCAATGCCTCAAATAGTGCAACCGCACTGACAGAATCTTGGCGCGGGTTTACTGTCTGCCATATATTGAATACTTTCTATAAATTTAATTTAACGCCACTAATTTCTTTAATGCATTAACGCAACTCTTGACTTTTAGGTTGTAGCGGGTTCAGTTTTACAGCAAGAGTGAAGATACTGGTATCATATGAAACTAAGAAACTAGTTGCCATTGGCCGAAACTAGGAATCCATCGGTACCAATCATGTCATACTAGCCTGTCGTGAAGGAGGATAAATAACGCTCCAAGCTTTTTTTTGGTGAGGAAAAACTGTCATGTTCATGTTCAAAGGGGCCCCTTGACCTCTGACCTCCAGATGTGTGAATGAAAATGGGTTCTATGGGTACCCACGAGTCTCCCCTTTACAGACATGCCCACTTTATGATAATCATATGCAGTTTGGAGCAAGTCATTGTCAAGTCAGCACACTGACACACTGACAGCTGTTGTTGCCTGTTGGGCTGCAGTTTGCCATGTTATGATTTGAGCATATTTCTTTATGCTAAATGCAGTACCTGTGAGGGTTTCTGGACAATATCTGTCATTGTTTTGTGTTGTTAATTGATTTATAATAATAAATGTATGCCTACATTAGCATAAAGAAAGCATATTTGTCCACTCATGTTGATAAGAGTATTAAATACTTCCTTATAAGGTACATTTTGAACAGATAAAAAACGATTGACAGCCCTAGAAAATGATCGGCCTTTATAAGACTTGTTCAGCAGTGTTGGTAAATGATATGTCTTAAATCTGTGTGAACATGAAGGAGCTTTCTGTGTATTAGTGTATGTACTTTATATTATATTATGGCTAAGTTGACTATGGTAATTCAGTTAACAGTCTGGGAAGCTGCAGTGCAAACCACTACTGAAACACCGCTGATTCAGGGTCACAGATTCTTCCTTTTTTAGTTTTCTTTTGCCAGAAAGGACATGTATCTGTGCTGTTCACTTTGACTATGAACTTAACCAAGCCACAGACACCTGTGTCTCTGTGTGTTCAACAGGAGGTAGCCGTACGCACTCAGACTTGCCAGTACTCTGTGCCAGTGAGTATCGTCCCATGCTTAAGTGCTGGCTGGCATAATGACTTAGAGGCTTCTGAGGATAACTCTGAGAGAGCATACCTTTTTAGTGAGACATCAAAACAAACTTCGGAAAGAGAACAGTCGGCTTTGAAGAAAACGCTCAGACGTGAAGTCAACCAGGCATGGGCACGGGAAGGCTGACAGCTTAATGGGATTGTTAAGTTTAACTATGAGATGCAGAGTGTATTTTATTGATAAAGCAATGAAAGAGATACTTTTCTAACAAACAATATGACACAACAATGTGGCTCTAACACCGTGTTCACTCTTCAGACAGTCACAGGTCGATCTGTCATGTTTGCATGGGCTGCACATGCAATATGTAAAGAAGTTTAGTTATGGCTGTACAGTTTCTCAGTGACTCATTGATCACATTGTTATTCTACTTTGTTGACCGATAGGACGTTTTACAAACAGAACTGGGCTCCGACAGTGGGGACAAATATCACCGTTTTGCATGGAGACTCCATACACACAATGAGGTCCACTTTTGCCGAGTGCACGACAGACTTTAAATTACGTTTTAGATATATTTATTGTTTAGATAGTTTAAGATATTTTTTTTCAGAAAGCAAATCTCCACTCCTTCAACTTACAAACCTTCAACGCATTATTCTGGTAATGTAGGAGTTAGAAAATGTGGGCTAAAACTTTGCGGTCCCGGGGAACAGCTGGTTTTACAACAAGCTGACATGTGGTATTCATGTCATATCTGGCCCGTTTTCACTTTATTTCTCCCCACAGAAGTTATCTCTCGAATATATAACGCAACAGCTCTTCGTCTATTAGACAAGACAGGCAGACAGGGGTGAAAATAAATCTGTTACTTTAACTTATTGTACCAATTTGGCGCTCTCTCTCGTTCAAATAATCCAGCCACGGAACTATCCACTCATGAAATGAAATCACGCACTTTAGGATCCTCCTTACCCCGGGAATATGCAGAGCTGCAACGATTAATCAATTAGTTGCCAACTAATTAACTATTTTGATAATCGATTATAATCGGTTTGAGTCGTCTTTGATTCCAGTTTCTTAAATGTGAATATTTTCTGGTTTCTTTCCTCCTCTATGACAGTAAAATGAATATCTTTGAGGACAAAACAAGACATTTGAGGACGTCATCTTTGGCTTTTTTTTTGTCTTTTTGGGACCCTTTATAGACCAAACAACTAATCAATTAATGGAGAAAATGATCTCAGCATTCATTGTGCAAACGGGCTGACCAAGGAGTTCCACTGTGCCAAAAGTCTTACAAAGGGAAGGAAATTAATAAAGATGTAACACTCTAAATGATTCAATATAGCTACAGAACTTAAAGTAAAATGTATTTGACGCCAGGCTGGGGATCAAAAGAGCGTTCTGTTGTAGAAATGAACCTATAAACATACCACGAGATGATTTACCCAGTGACAGAAGAACTCTCTCTCTGAGTCACAGAAGTCATTCACTATTAATGCTACCATCGAAGCTCACACCTCGTATCAAGGTTGGTTTCTATTATGGCCTGAGGTTCTCCTATAGGAACCTATAGGATTACGGCACATGTTGGAAACTCACCAGTGTATAACACAATTCTAGAAAGTCATTGTATGTCTTAACCTTTAGTAACTCACTGTTTAACCCTTTAACTTGGCTACAGGTGAATGCCCACTCATACATAAACATGGAAACAAAAATCCAACACGTGACTAATACACACAATCTGCCAGGAGTTATAGCTTGGAGGTAGGAAAGTATGAATGATGACTCAAAATGACTTCTTACTTTTACATTTCTCAGACTTCTAGTTGGTAAACTGGAGAAGATTTGGGGTTATTCAACACTGAAATGGATCTGAAAGGCGGTTCAGGGTCTTCATGTTGGATGAATACATAAAACAGTGAACGTGACCAACACATAATATCACCAACAGAGAGCTGGCCTGTGGATGTGACCGCTGAAAACATATCTGAGAATTTATCTATAAAAGAAAATATGTAACAGAGAATGCTCTTTTTAGCAGATAAGAACATGTAAGTACCACATTTATATATCAGATGTACTGTTGGCAGGTCGATGCTTTAAGAAGCAAGCAGAACATTTGACGTAAAAATTGAGCTCTGGACAGTCAAAATAATTCCTTCAATCTTGTAAGCTATTATGATATTTTTGCAGCTGGTCCAGCTTCAGACTGTCTTGCAGAGTTAGGAACAATGACATTATCATTGTGTGTCTTGAATGACAGCTTTTCTTTATGAACATGTTTTATTGTACAACAAGGTTAGCTGTAACTACAGCGTGTTATTCCGAGGAGAAACTGCTGGTGCGTATCATTACCCACAGAAAACACGGCGACAGGGATTTTAGTATCTCCGAAAAATGTAAATTCAAATTAAAAACGGATTCATGTATTCAGTATCCAACGGCATGAATATACAGGAACAAAAAGATGAATAAAAACCACATGTTGAGTGCTGTGTATTATAATATAAAATGGCCTGGCAAAGGCCAGACGAGTTGCAAAAGCCTGAAAGGAATGGATATAAAGCGAGCCTAAGCCAATAATCTTCTCTCTAGTGTCCAGTCAATGTGAAATAAGATTGAGACTGTAAATGTATCCTCAGACAATGGTTCATATGATATGTTATTTCTCATTTTTCGTGCTTTTTGCTGTGAATGTCCAGCAACACGAGCGATCAGTGCGCCTGCAGTGTAGAACCTGTTGTTTAGGTAACAAAACTACGTGATTGTGGATTGGCTTAAAATAACTATTTGTTACGTTAAAATAACTTTTGAACTTACATAGGTGGAGTTAGTTAAGTATGTAAGTTACACAACATAAGTATGGTAAAATAAGTCAACGTTAACTTTCAATCACAAGGTAGCCACGCCCTAAAGCATCCCCTGCTTTATGGTCTATCTGACTCTAAATGGGACCATCATTTACTAAATGAACATCATGCTGTACTGAAGAAGACTTGAAACTAGCGATTGAGACCATAAACTCATGTTTACAATGTTTACCGAGGTAATACATCAAGTGAGAAGTAGGCTCATTTTCTCATAGACTTCTATACAATCAGACTTCTTTTTGCAACCAGAGGAGTCGCCCCCTGCTGGCTGTTAGAAAGAATGCACGTTTAAGGCACTTCAGCATTGGCTTCACTTTCCAGAACTGGGACCCCCACTATTGGCATACTGTATTATCTAAACACTTTTTTATATGTCTAAGCTTTGTTTAAATTAAAGTCTTAGAGTACAGAGAGACAGCCTCTGATGTGACATAGCATCCAGAAGGTCCTGCCGTACAATCTCATCTAAAGATAAGCCTCTCTTAAAAGTCTTAACTCAGCAGTGAACACAGGTGGAGTGAAAGTGGATGTGACACCAAACAAATACAAGAAATAGAAATTCAAATGCAGCATTTTATATAAATATGGTACATTTCAAAAATGATTATGTAAAGCGTGCTGAGATGAAATGTAAATTTGTACAAATACGGAAGCATCTTTAGAGTAAACAAGACAAATTCTACATTGACAAAGAGGCAATTTCAGTGGCACTGGAGGCTGTTTAAGGCTGATAAAGTTAATATAATGTGAACATTACGAAGACCAGATTTAACTCAGGGGGTAATCACAGGGTTAGTTGTATAAAACAAAGATGAAAATGGTGGCTAGTGTTCATCTTCATGCTCTGAAGACACTATTTGTTGCACAGAGATGTTCTTAAGAATTAAACTAAAGTTCTATCATCAGTTATGAACCGCATCACCTGCCTGGATATCCATAGGCCGTTGTCGCAGTAATGTTTCCTAACAATACTGTCATTTATCCAAGTATAAATTACATCAATCATAATAACATCAAAGAATTAGTGGTGACGAAGGCCGACTGTTGAGTCGCCTCACGTCCAATTTGCCTCGGCCAACAAGTTGCATTTGAACACACTGCAAAGACTCCAGCCGACAGGGAATAACCACGTACGTTCTGCGCCTGCGTGAGAGGAAATAACTCTCCACACCAGCAGGTGGCAGTAGTCTGTATTCGTCATTCAAAAAGGGAAACAGGAAGACAAAGGATGGCGGATATACAAGCCATTGTTATGATACGTACAAGAAACAAAGCGTTGTGTGCCGACTATTTTCACACCACTCTCACTCACCACTTAGCTTCATTCCAGATGTTCATGTGGTTGTGAAAATATCCCAGTTTTTTTAGGTTAACGGAGGTCTTTAAGTTTGCAAAATTAGAGAAGATGAGATGCGTTTTAAGGGATATCCGTGATGTACATTGTGTGCATCTATATCTTAGCGTCCGTCTCCGTGCAGAACTTTTCATTTTGTTCCTGTAGAGTGACCAAACATCGGATTCACCACTTGATAAGTGGCCTTTAATAAAGCTCCGCCGTTATTGCTACTCTCAGCAATAAGATCACAAACATATTTTCTCGGGCGGCCTGAAGTGCAACATTAAATTGTCAGTAATTCCTTCATGCGCAAATGAAAAACAAGTTTACGACTCTTTTCATTTATGTCGTGTCTTTCCACATTCTCCTTTAATAGCACAAATCTGCTCACTGAACCGCAGACAGCTGTTGACATTACGTTTTTAGCCGGATTAAATAAAGAACCGTAATATCATCTAGCGCTGCCGAGAAAAAATGTGTTAAAGATGGTCTATTAAAATCTAAATTAGCGGCTGAGAAGTTTATTGCATGACCGGGTAGTAGGGCTGCTCATTACATGCTGAGAGTCCTAGATGACAAAAGACTGGGCCATTATCTGTGTCTAGCACCTCTGGAATAATATGTGCAACAGATATAGATTTTAACCCTTCGAAAGCATGCTTTGTGGATGTGTGAAAAGCTTCTCCTATCTTGAAGTTATGAGCAAATGAATCCACATATGAAGTATTAAATAAACATGTCAGCCCCTACACTTGCCACGATCTCAGAGGTCGTAATGGCACGAGCAGCTCTGGGGGAGAAACTGCCTGTTTTACACAAATTTCCCACTGCGCTACAAGTCCGTCAATCGCTGGCAGTCAATCCTCCAGCAGACTGCACGCTGTGCTTGGGCTTCAACACTTTGAAACACCTGCATATCCTTTGTGTTCAGTCTCCAGCAGTTTGTCTTTTAACTCTCCAGAATTACAAAATCTCCCTCCTTTCATGAGGCCTCCTTCAGAGGAGCCGTGGTGTGGCCGCGGTTCTCAAACTGTGCCGCAGACGGCAGCGTGTGGGTGTGGATGACCAGCGGAAGAAATGTGAAGCAGAACTAATGTTGAATTTATCTGTTTCATGTGGGAACAATAAACAGAGTGCTTTCACGAGCAAGGCTGCTGAGATGTAGACGCATAGAAACCTCTCACCACCCCCAAAACAATGTCAAAACTAACTTTAGTATTTGAGGAGAAAACTTTATGAATACCAGGAGCAGGAAAGTCACTTTTTAAAAGCTGGATCAATTAATGTTAAAGCACAAATGGCCTCATATAATTTAAGTGTTGCTCAGTGCAAGAAACTTCTCACAGTAACAGAAGTGTTAATACTCCCAACTGTAAAACAATTAATAAATGGTTCATAACACACCATATTGTAGTCGTACATGACACTTTTAAGTGTTTATTAAAGGTCCCTTATCGTGCTCATTTTCAGGTGCATACTTGTATTTTGCGTTTCTAATAGAACATGTTGACATGCTGTAATGTTCAAAAAAACAATTTCTAAATACTGGCTGTGTGTATTTCTCCTTATATTGAGCGTTTTGATAGTTTAACAGTATTTATATAGCACTTAAACCTGCTTTATGATATAAAAGACATGAAAATCTCACTTTTTACAATATGGGACCTTTAAAGTACAGTATTTGTCAATACTTATATAATATGTCAATATATCTAAACCAAGTATGTATGTGAGTGCGTATGTTCTTCACATATCTCCAGAACCGTCCATCCGATAACACTTGGCAAGTGTATTGCTGGGGATCCAAGGACGTGCAGTTTGGACACGTAACACGGTCAATATTAAAGCAGCAATAGGCGAGATTGAAGCAAATATGATTTAAAAAAAGTTATTTTTATAAAACTAAATCACTATATCCTGAGAGTAGTGCATGAGACAGGTAATCTGAAAAAAAATCCTGTGCCTCGGTGTCCTCCGGCATCTGCAGGATTTCACAGACCGGAGGAAAACAACCAATCAGAGCTGATCTGGAGTCTGCCATCCAGCTGTAGATAGATGGAGTATACACACACACAATTTATATGAATATTGAAATGAGTGAAGTGTCTAACATTGCCAAATTTAGTTTTGTTCACAAGGTTGGCAGCAATTAATAACGGCATAGGTCAGCAATATAAACATATATACAATATATAGAGATATACACTGGCAGCAACACACAGAGCTTCTCTTCTCACTCTCCTCTGTGTTTTTCACTTTCGATGTCTCATTTTGTTAAAAAGAAAGTTGTTAGAATTAGAGAAAAGGTTGTTTTTATATCATTATTGGCTATTCTTCCCGAGGTGTAATAGGAATTGTTCATTTCTGATTTTTCTTTTTTTACACAGTTAAATAATACAAATCTGCAGCAGAAGACGAACATCGACCTCATCTGGTGGATAATCCCATTCAAAGACCTGTCTCGGTAAGTTTTCTACTGTTGCCTTGTTTTGAGAACAAAGATGTGAGCTCAACATTAAACATGACTTAAATACGAAAGTGGCAAACGGTATCAAAACATGTTGTTTTGAAAATCGGTGCCGTGATGATGGACTGTAGCTACTGATGTTCTCACAGAGTGATTGCACTTTCATCTGACTTGCAAAGTGACTGCAATTGTTCTTGTTTTCCTGCGATTGTTGAGGCCTCAAGTGATTGCATTTCTCTCATAAACATATGTATATATTTACGTTTCCTTTTAGCTTTGTGTTTTTCAAAGAGCATACAGACGGGCAGTGATGCTATGACAAGAGAAAAACATGTCGAAGTGGGCAAAGTTTAGCCAGGAACTGATGAAAAGCACAAAGGAAACGTGTAGTTCATGTTCTTTATAATAATATCTAAGTAAAGTCACTTTGCATTTGGCTAGTTCCGATAGTAAATCCTCTATTCTCTGTTTCTTTTCTGCTTTCAAAGGCAGAAAAATGACTGTGGTGTGGCATAGCTGCTCCTCTTGTTTTCATCTTTTGTTCAGCCTCAGACGAGCTTCTCAATAAGTGTGCAACAGGTTTCTATGGTCCATCTCCCTGCTGCTCATTGCCCATAGGAAATTGAATGTGCTGAAACCTTCGTTTTAGCCCCATACTGATCTCTTCAGGGCTCCAGCTCTGCTTTTAATTGTCTGGAAAGATTCCTGCTGTGCACTTACACATGTCTACTCATTTTTCCTCGCCAGTAGGTATCTCAAGAGGTTAGCGATGTCTGCGAAATATGTAAAGAGGAACCTGCATATATATGAGTCATAGGAGACAGTTTACATCCTCAATAGTGCCTTTAAAAATAATGAAAGGATGTTTTTGACCACTGATAGGCAGGTCCCTGTATACAGTAGTTTGTATCTGGTGTTCTAGCAGCACCAGCCAAAAAAAAAACACCTTTCATGGTACCGATACAAGGAGCGCTGTGATGCACCGTGCTGCTTACAGCAGAGTGAGATTTATTATTAGTTAGTGGTGGTAACGTGACGTAAAAGAGGATAAGGAGACTACAGTTTTTGGCCACTTGGGGGCAGTGCAACAATTCGGAAACACAACATATTATCACTGTATTGAATTAATAGTGTTAGCAAGCAGTTGCATGTTTGTGACCACCTGATGACAAGCCCACTAGTGAGCTGAATCCATGTTTGACTAGTTAACATGTCAGAGCTTTTGCTGCTCACTAGTCAACTAGCAAGACTTTCTCTAGTTCGGTCCAGAGGGCCACAAGTGTGGAGTTAATGGAAGCACTAGTGCGCCTCCTCTATGGGCCAAATGGATGCAGAAGACTGTTGGAGGATCCGTGTAATTTTGTACCCAGGAAGTCCACCTTGTTTTTGCTTCATGTGCCACAGAGCAACTTTCATAGGAATGAACGGGACCCTGCATCCAACGTGGAATCCAGTTCTTGTAATATATATACTGCTTTCATCAAACCATTGTGCAAAGCAAAGCCTTTATTTTCATTAGAGGATGTAGATGCTGCAAGCAAAAAAGTGGATTGATATTCTTCCATATGTTGTGCTCCAAATGAAAGTAATTTCAACTTTAGCACCTAAATACACGGACACCGTAGCTCACAGTCCTCGAGCGAACTTTGTGCATTTTCATTTTCTGGTATGAAATCCATGGGAATTTTCCCAGATTAAAGTTCCAGAGACCTGGGAAGGTTTGAATGGCAGTAATCTATTTCTCATCCATTTCACACTTAGCAGGCAGAACATGTATTGACAAAACTAAATCACATCGTCAGGGAAGCAAAGAAATCCACAAAAGGGAGGAAAAAAAAAATGTGTGGTGCCTGACTCTTTCCTGACATCATGCCTAATGAGAGTCCACACATTGACTATGGCAACTCAGCTCTATAGGAAATTAATAGAACTGGTGACTAGAACATTTTAATTGCTCAGAGTGTGAACGTTGGGTCATTGGCTGCACACTGTTGTGTCAGTGTAGTTAAGGTGGATCTCATCAGTCTTAAGAAAGGATGCAGACTGTCATGGTGCTGTTTTCACACATTTCACTCTTCACATTTCTACGTCAACTCTAAAAGGATAGATGTACCTGACCACGACTTGCATACTGGTAAAGACAGACATAATGCATCACACGAACACAAGCAGAGCTCTCCTACTGAGAAGTAATAAATTCAGAAAAGTATTTAGTTCTCACATCATTAGGTTTTTGATTATACAGTAAAAGCGTGGTTGCAGGCAATTATGTTGCCGGAGCATCTGCAGCATTTAAAACTGAACACTACTTTTATGTGCCTTAAAGCATGTAGTCATTGCCTAGACTGCACATAAATTAAGTCGTGCGTTTTACCTCCCTGAAACCTCCCCTCAACACATTGCTGCAGACTGACTGCAGCACACAGCCGCGATCAAATGTCCGGTGTTGTGGTTTTAGTTGGTGGAACTGAGCCAAATGTGTTTGTCAAGAGTTTATAATGAGAAACACACTTGTATAAAGTTTTTTGCGTTGTTAAACTTGTTTTCAAATCTTAATAATTTCTCTATAACATTAAATATTCATAACTAAATCAGTAAAAATCAAAGGGAAAGTTTGGAGGCTGTACTTAGGCACAGCGCCGCTCTGAGCTAAATGTTAATAGAGCGCTGTAGGGATGACGTATTTTTGTAGGCCAAACAGGAAGTTAGCATCGCTCTGGTTTCCTTTGACTAAAAGCTAATGGGATTGTTCCATTGGGTGTCAATTTTGGTTGCCAAAAACCAAGGTGGCGATGGCCAAAATGACGAACTCCAGGCTTCAAAACCATAGTCCACAAACCAAATGGGTGACGTCACGGTGATCCACTTCTTATATACAGTCTATGGTGAGATATTTCACAGCATATATGAAAAGTAGAAGAAATGTCAGGGGATCATCATCATTATGGTTCATCCTCTGGGCACCATGAGTGTATATACAAACTTTTATGGCAATGCATAATAGTGTATAGTGAGGTCGGTCTTGGTCTCAAGACTCAGACTCACAATGGTCTGGTTTTGGTCTTGACTCGGGTTTGTCCTAGTCCTCGGTTTCGAGACCTGACTTGGTCTCAACCCCACAAAGTCTTGGTCTTGATACACTCTTGTCTCGGTCATGACTCGGTCTCGGTTTAGGTGGTCTTGACCGCAACAGTTGTTGAGATATTTCAATATATTACTAAATCCTGATTGGAGCATTGAAGTACACGACATCACAGCAAACCAGTGAGAAAAGCACAGATGTTATGAATTATTCTGATGGCTAGTAGTGGGGAAAAAAAGATAATTTTTTTTGTCACGGTATTGCACAACTTATTGACTGGCACAGTTATGGTCCTTGTCAGATAACGTTGCCTCTTGCTTTCTGAGGAATCTCAAGATCAGAGATCTCACTGCATGCTGAGCAAATTACCTCGCATGAATGTACCGCATACTGGTGAGTGACTCACACCATCTTAGCAGCCCATTATCCTCTATATCAGTAAGAAAAAGGAGCACCAGTGACTGGCTCGACTCTCCATAAATCCCTTGATCGTCTAGCTACATATACATATTGTGGTTTGCGTGTGTGCTTATGTGTATGAGAAAATGTTTTTCAGTAAAATTACAACATCTTAACGAGTATAAAGGAAACCAAGGAGACATTATGTGTCACATGGGAGTGTTGGAACGACGCAATATGTACCTGAGCAGCTTTAGGGCAATCTAGTTTTTTTTTATAAAGCATACAACACCATGCTTTTGATATTAGTCCCAAAGAAAAGAAGAAAGAAAGATTTGTGTGTGAAGAGAAACCATTTGTCTGCGAAATTACAATACACACTATAAGAAAAGGTACTAAAAAGAGACGTAATAAGATGTTCAAATCCAAATAAATCTCATCCAAGAAATGGATTCTGGAAGAATAAGATTCAGACAAACTGGGATAAGAACACTTTTGCATGGAACATTTTTTATTCAAGATTCAGAACATCAAACAGTTATGTGGTCGACAAAAAGAAAGACAAAGATGTGTCAAACAGCTGCATAGAAAATGTTGCCAAAATGACAATGCGACAGCTAGCACAGCATCAAACGACAGCCTTCAGTAATACCGAGAAGTATTCAGTAACAAGATGTGATATTAACCCATTAGGCTGCGTCAAAAGGGACAAAATCTGATGTACCAAATCATTTCTCACATGGAAATGTGGTAGATGCTTGGCAGGAGAATTTGTTAGCACATGAAAATGAATGCATTCAATTTGAGAAGTGACAATGGAAAGGTGTAACAACAGGGGAAGGTTTGATTTAAATGAATAGCCTCCATTGTTTCAGTATAAAATTCCCAGACGAGACACGTCCTAATTTATCACCAGGAGAGACTCTTATGTCTTCCGAGGCACAAGAGTTTGAAGAAATAAGTTCTCCATTTGACAATAAGTCTTTTCCAAATGTCAGAGGATAAAAAGATAAATTACAAAGTCAAATGCATTAAGGAACCATTAACAGTCATGTCAGCGAGGCCCCTCGGCAGCCCGTCTTCTCCCGGCTACTGGCTGCTATACAGTGGGGAACCGCAGTCTGCTCGCTCACCTGGCCGCCTGCTGCTGCGCTGACGCTCAGGTGTTCTAACTGGAAAATTGCAAGTGAACTTGATTTGCATAAGTGGTCCTGATAGATTAGCTGCAAAAGCGGAGAAAGCTGCTCTTGTTAAGTTCTTGGAGCACGATGGGACTGCCTGTTAGTTAGCGTCTTCCTGCAAAGAGGTTATTAAAGAAAAGACAATAAGCTCTGCATCTTGATTGTTAACCAGCCGACCACAAAAAGCAGCAAATGAAGGTTAAGAGTTATCATCACTAGCTCTTTGTGCCCGACATCAAACAGTCACCTCAACAGAAACATCTTCTAAAGCTTTAGTTTTTCTGTCACTGCATTTTCTGTCACTGCATCGTTTTTACGCTGGGCTCCGCAAACTCTCAATGACCCTCACAAACCTCCACAATTAAGTAGCTTGCAGCTTGACGTACGGTGGATCCAGCTCTTGGAATTTGAAATATTGCAGTTAAAGGCTATGCTGACCTTTATACAGACCTTTTTCACAGTAGACATTTTGACATGACAGCAGGTCCATTATTTTATTCAGAATTGCTTTAGGTGTTTTATATCATTCTGTAGCTTCCCAGTGGTGTTCCTTATGTAGTCAAATCCAAACATTCACATTTTGGTCAAAGTATGTTCTGTATGTTTCAGCATCAAAATGATATTTTCCCTTCAAGCCTTTCTAAAAATGTTTTCCCACATAAACTGACGTAGGTTTCTGCATGATGACGCTGCTACATGTACAGTATATATATATCCTTATAGTCAGTGTATGAACGTTACATACAGTAACTTAGATGGCGGTTGGCGTGCTCCCAGTTTGGAGAAGCAGACAGGAGTACCAGCAGGAAGCTAAGCAACGTACTGCTGTGGACGCCACGTTAAGCCATGGGCACACTATCAACGTCAGGAGCATGTGGCGTCTGCGGCGTCACATGCTCCGCAGACGCCACATGCGTCTGCGGAGCGTGGTGGCTGCGTGATGCAGGAGTCTGGTGTTCACATTAGATGCGTGTCGGCTGCGTGTCGGCTGCGTGTCGGCTGCCTGTCCGCTGCCTGTCAGCTGTGTTCCTGCTGCTGCTGTCAGCCCTTTCTTTCTGCAAAGAGTTTGCCTTTTAATGGTCATTTAAATTCATGATAAATATAATTTTAGATTTATTTTAGAACGAGAAAGGTTCAGAAATGTGTGGTAATTTGTAAATAATAGTAATAATCCACACTTAAAACTCCGTACTGTATTCATTTATGATGCTTTCCAAGTCACTGCTTGTTCCACATCACTGTCCGGCACATATTTCAGAATAAAAGCCTCGTGTTAACAATTGAAGGGATTCTGTGCAAAGAAAACCCGCTTTAGGGCTTTTATTTCAAAATGAAAGCAGGAGACGCGCGAAAGTCACTTCGATGCTGCGGTAGACCCAACTCCCGTGTTCTGAGAGGTAAAATGACTGTTTTTGTGAATGGAGTCTGGTGGCTTTGAAGACTATAACGACTTCAGTTCCCTATCAGAAAGGTCTGTCTGACGGCGAGTCCCTATATCTCACTGAAATGTTATTTGTTATGTGATTGTGTCTTATATTAACTGTTATTAGATACATTGACTAGTATTAAGACAGATATACTTGATACGATTTTTGAGATTCTCCTCACGTCAGATCAGTCTATAAAAATGATTCTTATAAAGAGAGATTCAACGAATGTGTACAACTGCATTAATAATCGGACAATCACTCACTACCTATATTTACAATTTTCATTCACGCCAACTGCACAGATGGAAGTCTGACTATACAGCAAAAAAGATTAAATTAAACGAGTGCAAACTTGACGTATTGTCACTGTCAGACATTATAAAATAGGGAACACAATTCGCTCTCTGATTAATGATGAACTGCAAAAATACATTTAAAAACCCATCAGTGATGCAGCCCGTGAGACCGCTAACAACTCTTCATCCTTCATATTATTCTGTTAATGTATGAAAATAATTAATTATGGAATATTTACACAATAGACACCTTTTATTTACGTCAGCAGCATTATGTATTCCATGTCTGAAAGGGGCTTCATGCAAGATAATTAACCTTCTGATGGCATAAATTTGACCAATAACATTTATTATTTGTTCCATTTGGGTGCACCAGTGAGCCACAACACAAGGTAACCTGCACACCTGAGTGGAACACAGCCAGTGTTAATGCTATAAGTGTCTGTGTTTGTCAGGTCAACTGAGAGAAAGCTCTAATGCCTAAAAATAAAAGTCCTGAAGCTGTCACTGAAACACAGACTTATTGGCTCCCAACCAACCCAAAGTGAAGCCATGACTCTGCAGGCTCCTCTCCAGTAGGATATTTTCCTCTCTGATGAGGAAGAGGAGGAGGAGGAGGAGGAGGAGGGTAAAGCCACTGACTCACGTGATGAATTTTTGTCTGTGATGCCCAGTTTGAGCTACATCAAGTTCACATCACCTAATGTGGACAAGACCGGATGTTAGCTGCCTGGCCTTTGAAAATAAAAGCATGCAAACTTTATCATCTAAAAGTAGGAGCCTAATGTAGCCTGTTGCATAAAATATAATTATTTCTTATTATTACAATTATAGATATAATAGTGGTGATGATGACTATTATTATTTATTATTATTTTACATTATTCGAATTGTTATTTTTTTATTATTTTTATATATTTTTTATCATTACCCATTTTTTTCTTCCTTCCTTTTTTTTAATCTTTTTTTTTTCTCCTCACATAAAAAATATTTCTTTTTGGATTTGCATATGATGATCATGTTACGGATTTTCTTTGTCTTATTCATTGATATTGCATGATTCATTGATTTTATATTTTGGAGATAAAATACTAGTACAACTATGGCTATAATGGTGGTGTTAATGACTATTATTATTATTATTATTATTATTATTGCTGTTTTTTTCTTATATTTTCTTTAAATATATATATATATAATTATTATTATTTTTATTTTTA
>CAKAOH010033602.1:0-13259 GCA_916701665.1 Sebastiscus tertius | reverse complement strand
AAACTTTCCACAGCATTAATTCTCATAGACCTCTGTTGTATTTATAATTCACCCTGTGATATTGAAGGTAGGTTACTGACATTATGAGGTCAAAGTCCCACAGCAGAGAATAGCCACCCATCAAAGTCTGTAAAATGTTAATATTTAAAAAATAATCACACATTTTCACATTGTAGTTAAGGATTTAACTGTTCAGTCATATTTTCTAAAAAATAATAATGATGGAAATTATCTCCCTACATGGTCCAAATGTTGCTTCAAAGCTTTCATTTTTATTTATTTAATTTTTTTGGGCTTAAAAAATGTCAAATTTTAATAATTTGTAGTCTAAAAAAACATGCCATCCTGCCTGAGAATATCTAACATGTGTAATATGTGTGTGATCTTAGAAGTAAACTCCTGCAGACCTCCGAATTTTATTAATATATAAATATTATTATAGTCTTGGTGTCCTCTGCGGCCACGGCGCTGCTTTCTTTATTGTTATTTCTATAAAGATCACTTATTTCGCTGCAGCTAGATGTAACTTTGACTTTTCCCCGAGGTGTTCTGTATCGTGATGTATCTCCTAAATGTGTTTACACGTGTTAGTGCACCTGGATTTCCTTATCTTTCTCCATTACCTGAATGAAATCCAAACGCCCCCGAGCACAAAGAAGGTCAGAGCAGGAAATCTCATTCAGGTGGTTTCATATTGTTTCATAAAAATGTTTATATTTCCCTGCTTTATCTCTCATGTTGTAAGTCTTCGAGTCGACACCAGCAGCCCGTGTGAGTCTGTGTGGTGTTGATATAATGGACATAATGCTGTGTGTGACTGTGGGAGTTGTAGTCCTGTCGGACGACGACAGTAAAACCCTGATTACCTCGTAGATAAAACTAATCCACGGAGCCACAGAGACGGATGATAATCCTGTAATCCCTGCTCTCCGCCAGAGGAAACCCCATCACACACACACACACTCTGATAATCACAGTGACCACGATCACCACTGGATGTAATGAGTATTATAATTACTGTATTGATCCAGCGGAGGGGAATTCCCTCAGACCTGAGGCACAACAACTGATACCATAAATATACACACAGTGATCAATACCAACCAACACTGGTCACATGCAGGATATAATAACTGACTGATTATTTACCTGAACACATCGATATCTGACATAATGGTGATGTGCTCATGGATTTATTGTAATCGAATTAGCATGAAAAAGGCTTTATAGTGACATCCTGACTGTTTTAAAACAGAGAAATATGAATATTCATTGACACATTTTGACATACAATTAACTGAAATTCACCCAGTTTTAGTTTGTTTTTGTATGTTTTAAGGCCGACACACCTCGCTGACGACCAGTTTGGGTCGTCTGTTGGTCTAGTTTTTGCTGTGTGTCCCGCCTCGTCGGCTCTAGTCTGCCTGTGTTGGAGGTTTTTCGGTCAATTCAGCATGTTGAATCGGTGGCAGAGCCTGTGGGTGAGAGAAATCACTCTGATTTGCTGTTCAGTTTAAGCGAATCAGTGCACGAGAAGAGAAACGGAAGTGAGGAAACCAAGCCGACGAGTAAAGTCAGAAGACCCTTCTTAATTTTCATCTTCTCATTCCAATACATCCGGGGATTCCCTTCAGGGCGACGCCTCCGGACCGCCTCAGGTGGATGCCCTCAAGTTCCCGCCATTTGTGGTCCTGCCTCCGAGATGTCACCGCTTGTTATCCAATCACCAGCCTGCCGAGCCACGCGTCAAGATTTAAAAGCCGGCTGTGACTAGGCCGCGGCGGGCCGTGAATTACCGTGATCTGTCCCCCTTTGTGCCTCTCGAAACAATTGTGTATATGTTAACTAGTATTACTGCGTATAGATCAAACTGGTGTCTGTTGATCTTCGTTATTGTTGATGTTAACTTGTAGGAGGTACTTGTTTTGAGTTTTATTTTTCTTTTGAGTAGAGGTTAGTTGTCTGTTTGTTAGTGAATATTCAGGACTAGGTTTGCACTTTTGTTTGGCCTCTTTTTGCGCCACCCGAATCCCTTGCTTTTTCTTGTTATAATCCTAAATATTGTACCGTTTATTTTCCTTTAATTTCATCCACAGCAATAAAAACAAGTGATTGCCTGATAACACCGGCTGTATGTTACTTCTTTTACCGCTACACCACCTCTGGGTTGTAACATAAATAGGGGGCTCGTCCGGGATTTGAATCTACTGCCGCCTGCTGGTGTGGAGAGTTAACGTTTGAATTGAATGGAAGATCTCATTTTTTGCACCAACACGTTAGAAATTTCTTCCAATTCCTTCAAGTGGCTTTTTATTGTTGTTGTTGGATTGCCACTACACACACGTCACATATAAAACCTCTGCTTACTCTTCTCAAACAAGCTGATTCTGTTCACCTGCTGCAGCTCAAAGTAATAAACCTCCTGCGTTGCATTAATATTTCATTACAAAGTCACTTTTGGGTTGCCAGGTTGTGGAGAATCCTTCTCCTTTTAGCTCTTAAATTCATTATGAGGACTGTTTGACCTCTTCTGGACCATTAATCCATTCATCAACAACTCATTAACATTTACAACTGCTAAATTAATGGATTACTATATTTATTAATTATTTATTAACATGTATAATTGCAGGTTACAAACTTTTGCTGATAGAAATTGAGAAATGTATTAATGACTCCAAAGCAGTTAGTCATTAATAACAGGTCACGGGTTTCTCAGTTTAATTAATTCATATAAATCTCTAATAAATGGTTAATCAGCGCGGGTCCCCCATGACGGCGTCATGACTCTCACTCAGCGACTACATATCACATCTGACTTCTCTGATAATCCTCTCTGTTGTTCTCTTTAGATCAGTTCTGCAGGACGCCGCCACGAACACTAATCCCCCCAAAAAATCACAAGAATCTCGTCAAATATTAAGATTTAAGCTTCTTAACATTTCCTACAATTTTTTCTTTTCATTGATACGATTGTTCCTCGCAGCCTGCCGATCGAGCACAGAGGAGACCCTCCAAAACTCGGTTTATATTTAGTCAACAGAGTTTGCAAACCTTCTTAAAACTATCAACAGTTACTCAGACATAAATGTTGTGTTACATTCCGGTACGTGATGTCAAAGAGATGAATGTTATGTGAGGATTATATGACGTCCTTAAGTACACTGTAAAAAAAAAAACATTTTTTTTCAAGAAATTTTTAATTTTTTGTCTGTATTTCAAAATAACAGAAAAAAAAAATTAAAAATGACATGTTTCATTTGTGATTTATATTTAAATGGTCTTAGATTTACAGTATTTTTTAAAAATTTTTAATAATCTGTCATATAATACAAATATGCAGTTCTCAAAAGATTGTATTGCCTTACCAAAAGAAAAAAAGTATATATATTTATTTATTTCTAATAATAAATGATAAAGAGTGATACTGAATAAAACAAATGTAAAAGTAAAATAAATTATTACCTTTGTTAATGAATGTGTTTTTAATTGGCATCATGTGGTGCAACAGGAGACGCTGTAATCCAATAAAGATTAATAGATGAAGAATAAATTTGAGTTTGTTCTGAAGTTTCTTTTTCGACTGACCTCCGTCCGTTTTTTTGTTGGCAAAGTTTGTAATTGGAAATGTGTGTTTGTGATTTGTACCATCATTTGGGTTGCAGTTCTTCCTTGCTTTTGCAGAAGCATTGATTTCATTTCCAAAACACATGAGGTACTGTCGGACTGTTATGAGATTTTAAAGGAGCGATAAGTACGATGCGTCTGCTGGATGAGTTGATAAGATGTTTGATCAATAACTGGAGTGCTGTGAGGATACTGTTCTCTCCGCCCATGAAAACAAATTGCAAAAATTATAATTGGTAAAGGATATTTGTGAGGGAAATGTTCTCCCTTTTGTTCAGGGGTTGTAGTTGGTTAGTCAGTCCAGTGACTGTCTTCTTCTGTTCATATTACCAGTGAAACGCTGTTGTTTGTGTCAGTTACTGAGCCTGCATCACTTTAAGCATGCGGAGGTATGTTAACTGGTTTACTGCTCTGCCTGCCAGTACTGTTAACAACTCATACTGGTCACCACTAGATGTCAGTAAAGCAGCACATGACGTTACAGCTCTTCAGAGAAGGAATCCGTCTGCCTGCTGCATCTGGTGTCTTCACATGAGCTTCCTGTTTCCTCCACTCCGTCTCTCGGTTAGTCACGTTTTGATAAATAAGATTAATACACATGATGCACTCAGTGATTTTATATATACAAGAAGCAACGACTGGTGTGTGCTGAATAATCTTACAGGAATGTGATGTCCTTGCAAGGAGGAAAATGTAAGAGTTAAAAGGGTATATTTGGTATTTTTTAAACCTATTTTCTCATGTTTTTGTGTCTAACTGACTAATAGGGCAACAATTTTTGAAATTGGTCCACTATTAAGGGAGAACGCTGCAGCTGCACGCCGCTAAACGGGCTGTAATGATAATAATCGCTCACTGTGAGTGTACATCCACTAAAAGTGCTTGTTTTTGCCACCGACACTACAACGAAGCAGTGAAGCGTCAACCAATCAAATATTTTTGTTTCACTCTGTTCTGTTCCATCAAAACAGAAAGAAAGCTGTTAACCAGTTCTCAGTTGTACTTAACGGTCTAACTACGTCAACAAGCAATTGAGCAACATGTCAACGGTGACTCGCAGACCAGGCCACGCTGGCCGTTTTGTCGCTCGTGGTGTGAACATAGCCGACTGACAACATCATGGAAGGACTCTACAGAGAAATAAAACCTTTTTCTTTACCTTTCGCTTGTTATTGTGTGTCTCCCTCAAGGAGAAGTCTCCTTCTGAAATCTCGCTTCACACCCACATTGCCGAAATCTGCTAAGTATTGAGCCGTGACATTGAAAATCTTTTAGATAACACCAAGCAGGCTGTTCTCATACACTTATAGCTATACCTATGAAAAGGAAGTATAAAGAGCGACAAATGCCAAGGACGTTCTCTGTAGGGTCCTTTCCATAATGCTGTCAGACACTTGTAATACAGGATGTTTACATGAAAATGCCACGATAATGTGCAAGACGTTTACCACGCTCTTCTTGATTTAAGCACGCTCTTCTTGATTTCTGTGTGTCACTTGTACGCCATCTATCCTGTACTGACTGCAATGTAAAAGCATCCGCATATGAATGCTACTGTAAGAGTTAGTGACGTAGTATAAAAAGCAAGAAAGACCACTTATAGCGGGCAGGTAGGCCCAACAAACATCGGACTTTTAACCAGGAGACCCGTGTTAGAGACTGTTGTTGACCTGTGCTTTGTTTTGTACGTTGAGTTAGTTTTTGTTTTTTTATTGACGTTTGTGTGACGTGTTTTTCGTAGTTGTTTCTGTACGTGTTTTACTTAGTATACGTGCTAATTTTAAGCCCAACCATGACGTTTTTCCTAAACCTAACTAAGTGGATTTCTTGCCTGAACCTAACTGCGAACATTTGCCTGACCAAAACAGTCTCACGGCAGTTCAGGAAATAGTCATGAAATTTAATCTATTTGATTTGTCTATATAGACCCGCATTTACCTTTTTTTTTTTTTTTGGTGCTACGAATGTCCAGCAACACGCCAATTTCCGCTCCAGTCTTTTCAAAATAAAACTACTTAGGTTTAGGAATAGATCGACTTGGTTAGGCTTAGGAAACAAACTACTAGGAAGGAAAAGATCACGGTTTGGGTTAAAATAACACCGTAAGTTACTTCCAAGTCACTGCATGTTCTACAACACCGTCCGCCACATATTTCAGAATAAAAGCCTTGTGTTAACAAATGAAGGAATTCTGTTCATAGAAAAAAAAAAGCTTGAGGGCTTTTATTTTTAAATGAAAGCAGGAAGTGTTGCCACCGACACTACAACGAAGCAGTGAAGCGTCAACCAATCAAATATTTTTGTTTCACTCTGTTCTGTTCCATCAAAACAGAAAGAAAGCTGTTAACCAGTTCTCAGTTGTACTTAACGGTCTAACTACGTCAACAAGCAATTGAGCAACATGTCAACAGTGACCGTAAGTTACTTCCAAGTCACTGCATGTTCTACAACACCGTCCACCACATATTTCAGAATAAAAGCCTTGTGTTAACAAATGAAGGAATTCTGTTCATAGAAAAAAAAAAAGCTTGAGGGCTTTTATTTTTAAATGAAAGCAGGAAGTGTTGCCACCGACACTACAACGAAGCAGTGAAGCGTCAACCAATCAAATATTCAGAATAAAAGCCTTAGAAAAAAAAAAGCTTGAGGGCTTTTATTTTTAAATGAAAGCAGGAAGTGTTGATTTAAAAAAAGTCTCTACTTTTTTTCACCTCCGTAACATTTTCTACAGATAGAGACATCGAAACTGTAGTAATGTAGCTGGTATGATGTCAATATAAAGTCAATAGATCATGTTGTCCCCATTAGTCACTTAGACACAGAGACAAGGGAGAATAGGGTCCAGGTTGAAAAGTAGCAACGTTACCCTTTAAGAGTCATTTGAGGTCAGCCTAGAATTACAGGTATTAAGGTTGCCAGCTGTGGTTTGAATGTGGCTCATGTTAGGTTGAGGCTGAGGGTTTGTGATTAAATGTCAGATTAAATGTCATGTGAATATGTCAGAGGAAGAAATTCAAGTCCATGAAATACAAGACAACAAAGTTAAAATCCTGCCTTTGTGCCACTTTGTTCCTGCTCCTCTGCAACAAATGTGCACACACAGACAGTTTCTTATTTTATATTTTTCTCCTACTCTCTTACATGGACATAAACACAACATCAAAGTCAGTCGCTGCTACGCGGTTGGGGGTGGTAGGGTGGGGGGGTGGATGTTGAAGCGAAATGATCTGTCAGCTCAAACAGGAAGGCTGCGTGTCCGCTCCAGAGACCTGTCCTTACGGGACCAGCTCCTTATTCTGCTGCTTTGTAATGGAAAGGACACCGTGCTGACATCAGATACAGCCGAGCATCTTTTGAGCCACGAAAATGTGGAGAAACAAAATTACAACATCAGCAGGGGAGGCACTTCAGTGTGAAACACTCAGTGGGGAGGAGGATGTCAGAACTGAGCTGGTTTACACACCACTGACGCTGGAGGGAAACACCACCAGCTACTGGACAAAGGAGGGAATTACACACAGTATCTCTGAACACTACAGTACATCAAATATTAGCTGCTAATGTGTATTTTGCATAAGTGGCGTGCAAAGTGATGCATGTATATGATGCAACATAATGTGATTATCTTAATGTATGATCTTAATACTCTCCTAATAATACTGTTATCTTCATCATCATCATCTCCATCATTAAATACTGTAAAGCAAATACCTCCACACACGTACTTGAGGTTATTATAAAACAGACGAGGACATAATTGTTATCGTTGCATTTTTTTTAATGATTACATTTTCGTTGTTAATCTAAAAGGTGACTGATAATTTGATGCACCCACTGAGGTTTAAAGGTGACAGTTTCCCTCTGGCGGTGTGGCTTCTTATGTGACATTCATAAACTTCACTTGAAGATGATATTCATCTTTCACAACTCTTGACAGGTAGGTGTTTGGGTAAAAACACAGAGGGGTGGAATAACAGACGCACCGAGACGCAGGGGCGTTGTTTTAAAGCTGCTTTAATCAATATTTTTGTATTAATATGTATTTGAAAGAGGTCGCACAGCAGGCAGCTGTTTTCAGAGGAAAAAAACTCCAATAAACCCACTTTATGCTTCCTGTCCAGCACCAAACAGCTACAGGAGGTGTCCTGGGAACTACTGCGTGTTTGCTACTGTGTTTATATTTCTGTCTGTCTGTGGGACAGATTTTGTGACCGCGATAACGTCGCAACTGTGCAAGATACATCACGAAACTTTACAGGTATGTCACATACTGACACTTTGTCAGACCCCTCGACTGTTTTTACAAAAATGCCACGATAATGTGCAAAATGTTTAGTATGCTCTTCTTGATTTCTGCGTGTGATTTGTACGCCATGTATCCTGTACCGGCTGCAATGTAAAAGCATCAGTGTATAAATGCTACGGTAAGAGTTAGCGATGTAGTGTAAAAAGGGAGAATGAACACTTATGGTGGGCAGGTGGGTCCAACAAACATCGGACATTTAACCAGGAGACCCGTGTTAGAGACCGTTGTTGACCTGTGTTTTGTTTCGTAAGTTACGTTAGTGACGTTTGTGTGACGTGTTTTTTGTAGTTGTTTCTGTACGTGTTTTATTTAGTTCACATACTTATTTTAAGCCCCAACCATGATGTTTTTCCTAAACCTAACTAAGTGGCTTTCTTGCCTGGTCCCAACTGAGAACGTTTGCCTGACCAACTCAGTCTCACGGCAGTTCGTGAAACAGTCACCCAATCTAATCTATTTGATTTGTCTACATAGACCCGCATTTCCCTTTTTTTTGTGCTACGAATGTCCAGCGACACACCAATTTCCGCTCCAGTCTTTTCAAAATAAAACTACTTAGGTTTAGGAATAGATCGACTTGGTTAGGCTTAGGCAACAAAACTACTGGGAAGGAAAAGATTGCGGTTTGGGTTAAAACAACACCGGAAGTTACGTGACGAATAAATCAACTTTGACTTCTGGTTTCACACGGGACATGAACATCGGTCTCCTGTGTGAAAATCTGGTGTTTTTTTGACCCACCCATCCACCTCGACCTCCTCCCTATGAAGCGTTCGCCGCTCTTTATACTTCCCCGGTTCACAACGTGAACGTGGATTACATATGAATTGATTTCGCGCCTTGACGTTGTGAACAAACAGCTGATTGTAAAGTTAAAGTTAAAGTGTTTTGGTGCCTAACAATAAACATAGTAAGGGGTAATAAAAAGTAAAGCAAGTACTGCAACAGTCAAGAAACATAAATAAATTTGACAATAAAAATATAAATATGTACAACATATCTGCATGAAAGAGCTGTGCAGTTTTGTGCAGGAGTGAGTATGAAGTATAGTATAGACTAGAGAATATGTTGTATGTAAAAGATGTGCATTAATGTAATGCATTATGACAGATGTGACTTCACGTTGTTAATAAATATGCACATTTTATATTTAAACACCGTTATGCCATTTGAATGCACACACACACACACACACACATCAAACACATCAGAGATTATTACCCTGAAAAACTTCCTCCTGGGGCTGTCGAACTTATTGAAGAATGAATTCAGGGCAGACACTTTTATCTGTGACGAGTCTATTTCTGGGAAACGTTTTGAAGCGCGTCTCCTGCTGAGAACCTCGTTCTCACCAAAGATGATTATTTCAGGTGAAGTGATTACTCACTAATACAAATACGTTTTGATTTTTTAGGTGTAAAGCAGTTTGTGAAATAGTTTATGGCAGTGTTGTCATATCCAACTCCCACCAGCTGGCGTGAACTCCGGAGGTTTTTGGGCATGGCTGGATATTACCGGTGCTTTTGTAGAAACTTTTCTGTTGTGGTTGCGCCACTTACTGAGCTGTGTAGTCCCGCCCTTCCGTTGGTGTGGTCTGAGGAATGTGGCCATGCACTTAATGCGGCTAAGTCTCTCCTCTGCAGTGCTCCTGTGTTGTCTGCTCCAAACTTCTCTTCCTTTTTATGCTAGAAGTCGATGCTAGTGCTGCTGGAGCTGGGGCGGTGCTGATGCAAGAAGGCGATGAAGATGTATGTCATCTGGTGTGTTACTTCTCAGCCAAGTTCAAGAAACATCAGCTGAACTACTCCGCCATTGAGAAGGAGACCCTCGCCATGCTTCTCGCCCTGCAGCACTTTGAGGTGTACGTTGGCTCCGGTTCATCCCTGGTGACGGTGTACACAGACCACAACCCTCTTGTCTTCTTTGTCCAGTAACCATAAGAGATGAGTGTGCGTGGCTGCAGCTGATCATCAATCAGGGCGGAGCAAATAACAGCAGGAAAACGGAGGAGAAGTTCAATCTGCAGTATCTCCAACGGGTGCGCGCGTCGAAGCTGACGAACTTTGTGGTGTTTAAGATTGTTTTGTTCGCTGTCTCTGTGGAGCAGCAGTTTTAAGTTGAGGACCTCCGGGTTGTACATTTGTGATGTGTCAGAGTATCGTACTGTATCAGGGGTCTGGTTTCAAGTTTTAGAAAATGTATCATATCACTAATGAGTGCGTCTGTGTGTGTGAGTGTGTTAATGAGAAAGCGAGAGCGTTGTTTGTTGGTTAAATTATCTATAATGACGTTGCCATGACAGCCACTGAGGGAGAAGACTGTTTACCCATTCCTGTTGAGCAGCAGCTTTGATTTGAGTGATTTAACATTGGTTATTGCCATATTTATTTAGCTGTGTAATTACCTCACGCTTTCTGTTAGAAAGTAGTTTTCAGTTGGTATTTATAATAATAATAATAATAATAATAAAAAATTGTATAATTATTTTTCACACAATCCTGTTGCCAGTTCTCTCATTCCTGGGTTTACAAATGTATTTTGTTACTCCCTCCATCCCCTGGACCTTAAACGGAGGGAACGTAACACTAAGTAGTTTTGTCACGCAACTTCCATACTTAAGTTATGCTACTTCTGGTTATTTTAACCCAAACCATCTTTTCCTAAAGCTAACTAAGTCGTTTTGTTGCCTAATCCTAACCAAGTCGATCTTTTCCTAAACCTGAGTAGTTTTATTTTGAAAAGACTGGAGCGGAAATTCACACATGCGTGAAAAATACGTTGTTGAAAGTCGAGCTGAGCGTCAAGAAAAAAGATAAATTCGTGTCTATGTACACAAATCAAATAGATTAAATTTTGTGACTATTTCAGGAACTGCCGTGCGACTGTGTTGTGTGAAGATACTCAGATATTTAATTGCTGCAGAACACTCTTCATCCTTTTTTTCCTGCATGTGTCATATACTGTAAAATGAAACATCTGTATGTGTTATTAACTCCCATCTATTGTCACAGAGCAGCTGTGATCCGCCCCGATTCTGCTGTTTTTCCACCTGAACTTCGTCTCTCGACGTTGACTGGAGCGCGGAGGCAATCAGTAACATCACTTTTTTTTTCAGTGGATGTTCTTTAAAAAAAGCAGCTCGTGCTTTGAAAGAGGTGATAAGACGCCTGGAGGAGAAATCTAACAGAGATCAGAGGCGTTATTCAAGAACGAGTGCAACAAAAGAATAATCATATGTGTCAAAACACATGAAAAATTATTAGCAGTAGAAGAATAAAGACTTCTTTCTTTTCCGCCCCCCTCCTGGATTAACCTGGGGGCGCTGAGATGAATGTGCACAAGACAAAGAAATCAAACAATAACCCAACTGAATAGTTGTTTTTCCTAAAAATCCTTCTACTCATGACGCATTCGAAATATCTAAATTAAGACGAATCTTTTCAGTCCTACTGTACGTTACCAGCTCAGAGATGCTCAGGAACGATGCCCTCCTCTATATATACGCCCGAGGCTCATTTCTGTGAACGGTAATTTGAGATAAAAGGTCGCTACAGACTGAACAACCTCCATTACAACATTTTGTGAATATGCTTTGTGATGTCAGGACATCCTTGATGTTCGCTGCTGTAGTTGCACGATTAAATATATTTGCTTTAAGCAGACAAATTGCACCAGAGTGTAATTACTCGTTTGAAGAAAGTCTTGTTTGGAGATAGTGAAGTGCTGCCGCTGCTGCTGCGGTCACCAAGTCAAAAAACTACACAGCCAATTCTCCAGGGATAATAACTTTTGATTCTACAGCGACTGATTATTTTGGTGTTGACAAGTGCTGATTAGACGGTTGTTTGTTCCCTCAAATAGCTGATATGCCTCTGAGGCGGCTAAATTAACTCTGATGGGGTGAACTTATAAACACTGATGTTTTTTTTATTTTTTACACTTCAGTGAACACTGATGATTTCACCCCCCGTTGGAAATCACTGTGGCAGAGTGGCGACAGTCGCGCCTGGTGAAATCCTGCGGTTTGAGGAGGATTAACGCTGAGTCGGCCAGGCCGCGGAGCGTCGTCTCAGCCGCCGCGACATGTAGCTGACATCTCACACTGTCAGGAAACATCCTCGGAGCCACGATGTCCTAATGGAAAACATCAGCGTGTGTTGCGTGGTGTTATGTTTTTAGAGCAGCAGAAAGTTTTTGACCTCCTGCTGGGATCTCTGCAGCACTGCCCCTCTCTGAGCATGAGAGATTTATACAACACTAACACTTAAAACAGCAGTGAAACAAAGACAGAACAAAGGAGAGGAGATGAGCTACAGGACGGACCACGAGGACACGTGACAAAACAGATGTGAACCAAGGAAAGTCTTCTTTTATGGGGCATGCCTGTCAGTGATTGGAGCACCAGATTTCAAATCAGGTTGCACATGGCCCTCACAGGTGGGATCAATCAGCTGATTGATGAGCAGGGAGATGAGATCAATCAGGTAATATGGAAACGGCTTTCCTGCTTCACTTTGCAGTCACTCCTCTTTTCTGTTTTTTTTAAACCAACTTCTCTTGTCAGTATTATGTAAATGAGCTGGATACAGTCTGAGAAAGCAGAACATTTGTTATTGTCATCCTGTTTTTTTACTTATTATTTTCCCTTCCTATCTTTTTATCTCCAGCATTATTTGTTTGGAATATTTATGTCTGTAAATTGTAATACAGCTTTAATTTCAGTGTTAGGTGGGTTCCTTGTACAAGCCACCTGTGCATTTGTTTATGTTATTGTATATCTCTTCTCTTTAGATTTATTTTATTATATGCATAAATAAAGAACTAAAGATGAAGCACACAAACCAACCACAGCAGCACTTCGACTGGCACATCAACATTTTACACAATATATATATATATCCAACCAATCTCCAGATTCTTAGATATTTAAAACAAACCAGAATCTTTGCACATATATTTTATACATTCACTGTTCACCTTTCTGTACTTGAATGACAGAAGATATTGGAGGGGCGGGAACCAGAGCGGCACAAGAGACATTTGACCAACTTTGCAGGAGAGCCAGAAGAAAATAATGACCACACTTTGTCCTGACTTCATAAACATGTGGATGACAATATACTTAATGAACATTTATTAAAAAATATGATTTGTTTTTTTAAGTGCATGTACATACTTTTGGTCCCAAATAGTTCAGTGTGTATAATATTTGTGTATTTTGGTTTTTGATTAATAACTCTGGATTGGTTCAGACTTCACATGTTCCCTTCTGGCAGTAGAAATATATATATAATGTATAAAATGTCAGTGACATTTTAGTCACAAA
>CAKAOH010033601.1:0-46826 GCA_916701665.1 Sebastiscus tertius | reverse complement strand
GGAAGAGGAGGAGAGGGAGGGAGGAGGAGGAGGAGGAGGAGGAGAGGGAGAAGGAGGAGGAGGAGAGGGAGGAGGAGGAGGAGAGGGAGGAGGAGAGGGAGAAGGAGAGGGAGGGAGGAGGAAGTGGAGGAGGTGGAGAACAGAGGAGGAGGAGGAAAAGGAGGAGGAGAGGGATGAGGAAGAGGAGAAAGAGGGAGGAGGAAGAGGAGGAGGAGGAAAAGGAGGATCAGGAAGAGGAGTTGGATGAAGAGGAGAGGGAGAAGGAGGAGGAGGAGGAGAGGGGGGTAGAGGAGGAGGAGGAGGAATTCGGGGTGTTGCCTTCCTATCCATGCCTCCCTCCCTCCGTGGGCGTGAGAGAGAGAGAGAGAGAGAGAGAGAGAGAGAGAGAGAGAGAGAGAGAGCGGAGGCACTGCGGTGAGTAGTGGCTCAGTCAGTCAGTTGAACGCTGCTGACTCTTACAGGCGGTTCCCCGGTTTATCAGCGGGCGGAAAGGAAAGCACCGGGTGGATTCTCTCTCTCTCTTGCTTCAGGCATCAGGATATGCCAAACGGGAACAAAGCGTGCGTGAAAGCTGGACGCTTGTAGGATGAGCGGGCGCGTGCTGAACGGTAAAATGCTGCAGCTCCCGGCGGCTCCGCAGCGCGCGGGGAGGACAATGCACTTTCTGTCAAGGTAATAATAATGCATGATGAGACACCAGAGGCTGCTGCATGTGACTGACAATACCGGATGGAAAGCTAATTGACACACTGGTGACATTAGCTTTTTGATGATCTTAGTGGTGATGAATGGGTTGTAGAAGCTGTGCGTAAAAAGCAGCAGCAGCAGCACGTCTCATTGATAAAACTCCAACAGCTGCATGGTGGCACGTTTCATTATATTTGGGGGCTGGCATGCATGCGCTCAGATTAGGCTGTTATATGATATTGTTTTTCAGTCTAGACGCTTGAGTAAAGAATGGGCTTCTGGGTGAGCGTATAAATGGAGTCTATACACACAGCATATATAGGCACAGAGCTCAATGCGCAAAGCCATATGGTGGAATCAGCATCTGTCTCTTAAAGGTTACATATAGACTATTAGAAGCAGCATCTAAAAAGCTTTAGGATGCTGTTCCTGCTTTGGCCTCTATACATAAAATGAAACACATTACTGCAAATCATCTCATGAGAGTGCAGTAAAGTGCCAATAGATTTCAATGCCCATTGTTTTAAGAATGCATGCAATGACAACCGGTCTGCTGGTGTTTGATGGTGGTTCAGTCAGCAGCAGAGGCAGGTATATGCACCATGTGAGTGGGTATAGGTGGGTGTGTTCGCATTGATCCACTGCAGGACCCGAACCGCATCCTGTCAACGGCTGACCTACATTCTTGCCTTCGTCTCCTGGTATATATCTGCTGCTGTGATTGGATTAAACAGCAGCAAGCCTCTTCAGTATACCAGCTTTATGCCCACGCTGTGTGAGAAATTATCTAATTGTATATGTCTTAATGTGTGTGGGCTAAAATATAGGCCAGCTGGTATGAGTGAGTGGGCTGGTGATGGTGTATGCTGCATAAAAGGACTTGTATTTGTGACTTAAAGATATGTTGACCTGTGGGAATAATCATGGAGTTACTTTAGAGACGCATTAAGACAACATGGACTGAAATGCTTTTATTGATTCAGTGTGTGTGTGTGTGTGTGTGTGTGTAGGGGAGGGTCAGCTTTGCTCTTTTTTGGTCGACTGACCCCTATAGCATCCATCGACCCTTTATGTAAACCCATTAGGGCAGAGTGGTCTGATATCAGGGCATTAGACACACACACACTCAACTGACACACACAAACACTTTCACCATTGACACACACACATTTTCAGTTTGAGTCCCAGAGGACCAACAGGGCTGTTTTTTTGTTTGAGTTGGACACGTGTGCTTAAACAGACTGGCTGTCAAAAGACTGATAAACTATTTGATGGAGGCCAGAGGTGAGAGTCGCTCTGCACATGTATTCTGTGTGTGTGTGTGTGTGTGTGTGTGTGTGTGTGTGTGTGTGTGTGTGTGTGTGTGTGTGTGTGTGTGTGTGTGTGTGTGTGTGTGTGTTTGTGTGAGAAACACTGAACATGCATCATTGGCAAACCAGTTCCAGACAACACACAGATTTGATCAAGCTGTTTTTTTATTAGTCATATTGAAAGTGATCCAACGTCAACTTGTCTGTCTCTGTGTGTTGTCATCTGAATAATATACAAACAGCCTGCTCAGCAAGGCCCACCCCTATCTAGATCCACCCCGGATTAACAACGGTCCAAAAAGCTGATCTACAACATGGTGACATCACCCGTTAATATGTGTCACACCCCGGGGGTGAATGTAGATTGAAGTTCTTGCCGGTACTTCTACCCAAAACCTTCGTCGCTTCATGCGTCCCTGAACATACACATTAAGAAATTAGAAACACTTGACGTCATGTATAGCAAATTATCTATTTTAAGAATACTTTCTGAATGTTGACAAAACTTTCAAAATCATAACAATTTGTTTTAAATTAGAAGAAAGACAGGCGGCAAGCACAGATTAGAAACCCACAAGTCTGCGCTGGGCACAAACACAGTGACAATGGAACAATTTAGAAGCAATTTAGAAGACAATTAAAAGATGTGCAGACAATGATGTAGTTACATGCTGCTCGGATGGTCCCATTTTCCGAGTTGGGAAGTCATTCTTCCGACTTTGGTGTGTTTGTTAGCTTTAAGCCGTAATGTAGAAACAACATGGACGCTACAAAGAAGATTCTTTGTATTTTATTGCTTAAACAACGCGGTTGCTGTTTTTGAGTTGTTGTTCCGATTTGATGGGGCGTTCACTTGAATTTTCCCGGTTGGGAACAACATTTTCGGATTATTCCGACGCCACATAAATACAGCACAAATGCCATATCTCACAATGTTAATGAAAGTGAAACATAACGCGTGTACAAACACACAAACCGAGCCACAAACATAACCTCCTTGACGGAGGTAACTGTATGTTGACCTAATGTCCTGACCTTTTAGTAGTACGGAATACCGGCTCACTTTCACCCCTGGTCAAATCCTCTCAAATGGAACACCGGCCACTGTGATGCAGACCAGACTTGTGTCACAGCTGAAGTCATTTAGCCGTGCATGGGGAAGTGTTGGTCAGTGCAGCTCTGATTGGTTGGATGCTTTAACAGCTGCTTCACTGGAGACCCAGCATGGTAATTAAAGCTGAAATCTGTAATGTTTTAAATGAATATACCATAATTATATCCATCTGTGTGGCGGAGTGTTGTGAAACAGCACATTCACCACGAGAAATCTTGAACCGGTTTGTCAGGTGGCACCTGTCAGCCCCAATGTCCTCCAACTTTTTTACGTTTTAGTAACTAAAGTTGTTTATTTGCACACACACAAAACCACACAAAAGCTGTCTGTCATGCTAGAGTTACAGGCTCCGGGTTAAAAATAGATTACGTTGTTTTGGAAACACACTTTGCTGAGTCAGACGCTGGTTGAGTTAGCCTGTTGGCGATGTTGTCACACCCTTGTGATTCATCAACAGGCTTTATTAATCTTCAGCAGTCAAAAACACAGATTAGGTGATGAAAGCCTTCTATCAACACAGGTGTGTTTTTTGGATGTTCCTGTTCCTGTTCACATAGAAACGGCAGAGTAATCAAAAACATTTCAATCTCTTCTACTGGGCATCTGAGCAGCTGACCAAACATAACAATCTACGTATGAAATTGTCACAAAAGTTTAACTTTACTGCCAGGCGTGCCAGCGTTTTCAGATTTATTTCCAAATAGCTTCATTTTCGGTGGCAAAAAAAGGTCAGGTTGGTGTAGACGGAAGGCCACAATGTAGAAAAACACATGGCCAAAGTCGTTTCACGCGGCCACTGACTCTTGATGTTGTGCAATCAAGTGAACAAGTCTACTTGCCCTGCTGCCTTCAAGGTCATTAGTGAGACCTGAGAGCGAAACAACAGATGCTTGTAACCTGTGCTTGTAAGACACATGCTCGTACTCTTTTTTTATTGTACACACAGGAGCCTGTGTGTTCACAAACAGAGCTCATATTTTCATGAGGTGGTGCCCCCGTGGTTTAGTGAGTTTCTCTGTCACATCAAAGCCAGATAGGGACCTACAGCCAGACAACAGAGCACCTTAACAGGCAAGCTGGGGACGAGAGAGAACGCCGTAAGCCTGACCTCAACAGCCACAGAGAATAACAACCCCTGGATGTCATTTTCACCTGATAGCAAAGTAGTTTTCTATGAAATATAGAGCGAGTAAAAAGCTCAGACAATGTCCTGCACTGGAACTTTCCGAGTTTTCTTTGAGTCAAGTGTAAAGTGAGACGATTGGCAACAGACTCGAAGCCACAGTTCTTGGTTTTATTGAAACTTCTGGATCCGTCGCTTTATTTTTGTGTGCGTCCGTGCACCCGTGGGATGGTATGCATATGCATATGTCGGAGGATTAGGGAGTGGGACCCCAGAATACACTCGCTGGAATGTGAAGTGTGCGTTTTGAGCGGCCCGAGGGCGTGGAATGTCTCCTAAACTCACTGTAACAACTTTAAGTGGCATGACCGGAGTGCGTGTGTTATGAGTGACAGCAGGTGATGGGTGCGTGCTCCTGCAGGGCCTGTCGGTCACCGCCACATGTGTTCACATACAGCGACCTGTCTGTCCCCCCTCCCCCCCACAGCATGGGAGTAATGTGTGTGTTTTAATAGTTGTCTGCTTTATCTCAGCCAGGAGAAGTGAAAGAGTATCTCTGCTCCAGTCAATGGGCCTTTCATTCTTTTTTGTACAGATGGTGTTTGGACAACCTTTGGCAGGTGCTTGGTGGTGTTCTACTCCGATCTGTAGCCTCTTTGTGCAGCTTGATTTGATTTAAACAAAAGCTACGCCATCACTTTTTGCTTTCTCTCTGTCTTTTTCCTTTCTGTCTACTCTTTATTTACTCTTAAAGAGATGCAGCAGCTTGGCCTCTTAAGTCCCATCAGCCCACAATCCACTGATCCACTCAACTCAGCACATTTAACGTCTCGCAGCAATGCGGAGACTGACTGCTGTTGTGTGTGTACTAATCTGGAAGATTAACACATAATCAAGTGGTGGCATTAGTTGAGTAGCTGTCGTCATCAGAAAATAAAGAAGTGGCCATAACGTTGAAGGCAGAGGAGGGAAAAAATGTTCTTTGTGTCGGGAGACGATGCCCCCTGAAATGTTATTTACGGATCTGTACCAGTTGTTGCGACTGAGGAATTTGGTAGCCATGTTGAGCCACTGAACAGCGGCTCACATCATGATGATATCGTAGTTCCTCCATCTGCTATATGTGCATGCATTACGTGTGTGTGTATGAGTGTGTATTGGGGGGAGATAGTTCCCTATTGTGATGCATTTGATCAACGTGTTTTTTATCCCAACTCGTCGTATACTGACGCTTTGTCAGAACACTCGTGCGTCACTCTTTTCGGTCGCAGTAAACACGTGCTTAGTGTTGTGAATTAAACAAAAAACACTTGCTTAGGTTCAGGCAATGAAACCACTATAGTTAGGTTTAGGAAAAAACAACATGGCTGGGCTTAAAACGTTTGTCCAGTGAAAATGACACTGAACGTTGAACATCATTGAACAACTGATTGTAATGTGACGCACGGGACACGAACAGCGGTCTCCTCGATGAAAGCCTTGTGTTTGTTGGACACATACACCTTGCCTCCCGCCCTATCTTTTTGCTCTTAAAGCTACGTCACCACACTCCCGGCGCACTTTCCCTGAGCGTTTAATATTGATGCAGATGGGTTTACACTGTAATTAATGGAAAGCTTGTGTGTCTCATACCAACACTAAAGAGTGCCTTGTGCTGACGGCATGTGACAAAGCGTCAGTATTTGACGCCCTGGGAATATGAAAGGGCTGATTTTATAGTGCTGCACACACTGACAGTATCCTCACTACTGTAAATTAACGCCATCCTATCACAATTTAATTCCTCAGTTAACAACAGTAATTAAACCTGGCCCTGTGCAACAATCTCCCTTCCCAAACCCAACAGGTCAGCTGTGTCGTATTTCACTCCAGTGTTGTTGTCGTTGACACGCCTGGAGGAAGGCCAGAGGAAATTCTACCCCAGGATCCAACCCCTATCCTGGGCCTCTGCGTGCCGGGGTTCCCCTCGTTAGCTCCTCCTCAGCTCTTAGCCCCTGAGTTGTAGCTGGGAAGCGCTCCACACTGCTGCACCCCAGCCTGAACTACTTATGGAGGTGATTTAAAAGGCTGTTCCACCTTGTCCCAGGAGTGCTGTCCCTCTTCTGCTTCCTGCTCTCTTGTAGAGAAGAAAAGGACTTTGGAAGAAAACTCACGGTACTTTGGCGGGGGGGTCAAGGGTTATTGGGTCATATGAGCGCTCTGCTGGTCACCACCTAAAACACACAGAGACATTTTAATGTCTTCTGAAATCCGACACGCTTCGACCTAATTTCTCATCCTCTTAACACTAATATCATCATTTTGTGGAGATATTGTGAAACAGGTTACGCCCATTCTTATTCAGCAATGCTTTAATTTATGCAAAATAAGTTCAAAAGGCATTGTTTGTATTGTCGCTGCATTCAAAGCCCTGCATCAGTGTCAGTGTTTAGACTGCGGGTGCAGTGACCTTTAAACTTTAACCCTATTTCAGCTGAGTAAGAAGGAGACAAACACAAAAGACGAATCATCCCCCTGCTCCTACTGTTTTCCTTTTTGGGGCTTACAATATGGAGAAGATCAAGACGACCCAGAAGGCGTCAGCGTGATCAACAGTCACACAACTTTCGCTTCCAAGACTATTTCACCACTCAGAGTTCCTTATATGAAGCTCGGAGGCTTCCAACGCCTCGACTGTCCTGTTTTATTTCACGGCGATGATGTAGTTCAGAGCCAAGTTGGCTCTCAGCTGCGATGTGTTGAACTCTGAGCAAACTCCGTTGGCCACCCTGGGGAGGTCGCAGAGGAGAGAGATGAGATTCAGAGATAAATTTGCTGTGTGGGGAGAATTTTGCTGAAGCAATTTCTTCTCTTCTTAAGCTGTACAGTTTTCACCCATCTATCTCCACCTCCCCCACACTCAGAAAAGAAAACTGACCAGGATTCCTGATGTGTCTGAGTGCCTTTACAGTGCCTCGACTTTCCATCCAGAAAGCCCTAAGCATTTGCAGAATGTGTCCCCGTCCTTGCGAGTAAACCTTGGATGAATGATGTACCTCAGTATTCTTCTACACACTCACCTAAAAGCCAGTAATACTCAGCCTGGCTGGCTTTACTGTTAACCCTCAGCGGAGCAGTGACTTGAGCAAAGCTGCCGTTCCCACCAGCCACTACCATCACAGACTTCTGACAGCTAATTCAAGCTCCCCTCCAGGGGACAATGGCAATTTAGTGCATTGGATGTGTATCTGTGTTTGTGAGTGTATATGTGTGTGTGTCCTAAACCCCCAGGCCATAGCTGTCAAGGATATGCCTGTCAAAAGCACAACAGGGTTTCTCCTCTGTGATGGCCATTTAGGGATGTGACCTCCTATTTCCCTCCACGGACTCACATTCACACACACGTATACACACTTACAGGACCGCTAGCTGAGGCCGCTGGTCTGCTCTGATCCTGGTGGCAGATGGAATTAGCAGTAATTACGAGCTCATTAATTCCAGCCTTTTCTGTAATCCCCTGTAATGCCCAAATACTGCTGCGTGTGGCGTGTGCATGTATGACTGTATGTGCATGTGTGTGTCCGAGCCGCCATCACACACATTGTTCCATTCCACATCATGGAAACGGAGAGAGGCAACAATAAATAACGCTGAAGAGGAAATTAATTTCTCTGTTTACTGTATACTCAACGGGCAGGCTGCTCGCACAGTCTAGTTTTTAATTGTGTTCTTGTCAATGATTTACTGTAAGTGTTTAACAATACAACCCGGCAGAGAACCTGCATTGGGTGGCTAATTAAAAGCCATTTTTAACGACAGATTTGTTGCTAATTACTCTACAAGTGCCCCGAGCACCCAGACAACAACACGTCATCATTAAAAAGCGGTAATTTATGAGTGGGGCTAAAGGTCAGCACAGCACGTATAGTTTTTATAAGAGCATGCCGTGACTCCAGAGTGCGGCAGACGGCTGATACTTTATGGATATACGTAGCTGAAACGACACTTGTAATCAATCTGCCTGCATCTGAAGTACAATCGCAGATATGTAAACCATGATCACCATAAACGCAGTGTTACAGTCTGCAGTGTTGTGTTTTTACTGTACCTCACGTGTCAAGAGTTTGAGGCTTTCAAGATATAATAGGGCTTGGCCTGCAGAGGGAATTCTCGCATGGCCATATATGGTACACCAGTGATGCATCTTAAACAATCAATGTGACCTACAGAACGTTTGAAATGCTCATCCAGCCAGGGAGAGTACCTCCATAACATCTCAACCTCCTATTTTTACTCTCCATTTGATTGGTTGGCTTATAAGCCACCAAGGTGAAGCACAGATCTGTGTGTGTGTGTGTGTGTGTGTGTGTTTGTTTCCTGATGATAAGCTGCTGAAGTGATCCAGGAACCCATATTGTTAGCCATCTGTGCACACATGCCACATTCACCCTCTCTTCCAATCTTATCAGGTGAATGCCCATTCACGCACGTTTGATGCGAGCTCATGCACAGTCAGCATGATTTTTATTAAGGCTGCAAAATTAATCGAAATTTTATTGAAATTTTATCGAAATTGCAATACGGCCAACTACAATTTTCAAATTGCTGGAGGCGCAATATTTGTTAAAGGTGAAATATTCATCAAAATACCATTTTAAATGAAATATTGTTCTGCTGCAGAGATATCCTGGCCTACACACCATATCCTACAGACTTAAGAACATGTCTCTTTTTGGCACAAATCCCCACAAAAATCACACCATAATCGTTTTAATATGTTTTTCAGTGAAAATGACATATGATATAATATAACACAAATCATATCGCAATTGCAATATCAGTCAAAATGATCGTAATTAGATATTTTCTCCAAATTGTGCAGCCCTAATTTTTATTCTAAAATATCTGAGGCTTAAATCAAATCTCTACACCATGTTGTAAGACTCAGTCTCCCAGATGGTCAGTGCAGCCATGACTGTGTTGGAGAGGGAGGGTGTGGCCAGTCATGCTTCTCTCCCCTGCAAATGAGACATTTTGTTTTGTGAGTGTGTGCGGATGTGTTTACACCAGTGTCTCTGTCATCTCTGTTACATCCTGTTTTTAACCTCCAGACTGAAACCTGTAGCGGATGTTGAAGCAGACAGCGAGTCATAATGTTACTGCTGAATTTCTCGCTTTCCTTTTATGGTTGACCTCTTGGTTCAACTTTTTTTTTCTTGAAATTGTGTCTGTCAAACTTTCCACACACACTTAATACCATTATTCATGCATCCTTGCACCTGCTGTAAGATGTAATGTGTGTATTTTTGTGGTGCGAGTGTATTTCACTAGTTTTTTGTGCATAAGCAGATGTGTCGTCTCCGTGTCCCTCTCATGACCTAGAGGCCTTAGAAGTCTCCAGCTGTTTTCTGCCTCTTCAAACAGATCTGAGATCTATCTGCAAATACTGAATGCAGATACACAAGCACAGACAATGCATCACCCCTCATTGTCATCTCTAGCACCAGTCACAGTCTCACATATTTAGAGAATCTAATGACTTCAGCAGCCCTTTCATGCGTGCCCCCTCCGGTTTCTGAGCCGACTGCCCAGTGCCAGTCTGGCAGTGCCCTACTTTCCATTTGCCTGAAAAGGCATCACTACAACCAGGAACCCGTCTGATTTAGCCATTTTGGGTTCTGCCATGTGACACTGTGGATTTTAATAGGAATGGAAAGTTCCTGTCCATTGTAGGACTGCAGAAACACTTTCCATGCTTTCACGCAAGCGAGAGAGACTGTGTCCAAATATCAACCCTGAATGAAATGTGTTTAACCCCCTGAGGGTACAAAGAGTTGAACCTCTGTATATTAATCTCACCATTACTTTCATACCTTATCTAGAGGCTTTTTCTACATTTCTGTTCCTGTGTCATCGCATCCTTTTCACAAACTTTGTCTCCTCTACTAGTTAACACCTTCCACCTGTCCTCTATATTCTCATCTCATCTGCTCCACTATGGTCTAATAGTAAGTCCTGCCAGCTCCTGCTTGGCCAGATTGCAGCCTTAAGGTAACAGTATGTAACAGTTTGGGGGATCTATTAGCAGAAATGGAATATAATATTCATAACTATGTTTTCATTAGAGTATAATCACCTGAAACTAAGAATCGTTGTGCTTTCATTAGCTTAGAATGAGCCCTTCATATCTACATAGGGAGCGGGTCCTCTTCACAGAGTCCGCCGTGTTGCGCTGCCATGTTTCTACAGTTGAGAACGGACAAACCAAACACTGGCTCTAGAGAGAGCCTTTTACATATGTATGTTACCTGAAGGCCACCGTAGTCCTCTTGGCACGCTTGTGAAACTGCGGTAACGTGAACCGCAGAGTGCAAAACCGTGGTTCCGTTGCTCCTAAAGTAGTGTTATTATGGTAAGGATGGCATCTGAGCGAGGCAAACTGCGTTACAACAGTTTTGCACTCGGCGGATCACGTTACAGCAGTCTTGGAAAGGGAGGAGTTAGCGGAGGGGTTATCAGTTGGTTGCAATCTGCAACCACAACACTAGATGTTGCCAAATCAGTGTTACTCACCAAAACACATTGTGTGTGTATCCTTGAGATCTAACAAATATGCTATGTGTATTTACGTCCTCATAAAAATATCGACAATGGCATTTTTTTAAAAGTATTTTAAATGCAGTATTGTTTACGTTCAGGTTTACTAGCTTGCAGCCTTGTTCTTCACTGCCTTTGCTGGTGCATTGCAGCATATCATGGTCTGTTACTGCCACATGTTGATCAGTGGAACAGTGTGGCTCCATTGATACTACTGTGCATAGCGTCACCAAGCATGCACAAGATAAATGATGTCCGTAGCGCTACTAGAAGCCTAAAACTCCACAGAGAATTTTGAAGGTGACTTTACTGAACATTTGTAATCATTTCACCTTGCTGCTGGTCCGGTGGAATATTCTGATTTTGTTGCAAAGTGAGCTATAATTAGATAACAAGATTGATAATGACATTTTGCTCCTCCTTGTTATTGATCTGTTGTATAGTGGCAGCAGGCTTTGCATAAGTGCACTAACATTCTCTATAATGTGCATTGACTATTGATCAGGTAATCACTTAATTGTTTTTTTATTAGGCCTGTCTGTGTACGACAGTGAGTCTGTCTCCTTCCACAATCACTAACCATCTTCTGATCATGCAGCTAAGTCAAGTAGAGCATCAGCATTGCATTCCTCCAAATGGCCTCCATGCAGCTTTGACAAATGTTTGTTTAGATGGAACAGCTTATCAGCCAATACTGTCAAGTCTGCTCCCTGAGGCTGGCAAGACTCCAACTCCCAGCAAGCACTGCTCCCACAAACCGCAGGCAAATCTGCTTTGTCTCTGCAGTGGCTTTTTCTTCGTCTGGTCTAGTGTAAATCTCTCACTTTCTTTCTCCTATCCCTCAACCTCAAAGAGGTCAGGAGAGGAGAGGAGAGGGGAGGAGAGAAGAGGAGAGGAGATGGGAGGAGAGGAGAGGAGAGGAGAGGATACAGAGGGAGAAGGGAGTGCGGAGATCTCAAAATGAGCAGCAAAAAAAAAAAGAGAGCATTCACATTGAGATCAGAGCAATTAGCTCCATAGTCTGAACAGTGGAGCAACACAGAAGCCTGTTAATAAAAGCTGACTATTAAGCTCAGCCGCAGCTATTCAACTATTCTCTTGATAGTCTGTGAGGCTCAGTGTTTGTGTGGGTGTGCCGGTCCTCTCTGCAGAATACGAGGAACAAAGAAATCATGTCTCTGTGAAAGGAGGATGTTGTTTGCATCAACCAGCATGACCTTTATGAATCTGTAAAATTAAAATGAAATATTCAAACCATTTGAGATATTCCGCAGCTTGCATTTTCTGAGAGATGATGTATTCTAAGTTAGCTCTGGACTGTGGCTTCTCTCAGAGTAGGAAACCACTCGTGTGCCGCTGGCTCGTGATGACAGATGACAGTGTGTCCATGTGGCGTATTCTCAGCCCAGCGGGATGCTGCATTTTGCACATGATGCGCAGAACGAAACCAGCGGTCAGGTGGAGGTGAAGAATGAGTTTAATCAAGCGTATATCAGGTTAATTGACATTTATTGCAGCCTAAATCAAATCAACATTGACATTCATTTTGCTTATGAAATTACAGTCATAGGGTGCCATTTTTCAGTGTCATGATCCTTTCCTTCCAGCTGTGTTCTTTAGCTCGAGATCAGGTCTGAAGCCGCAACAGGCCAATGAAATTTAACATCCATAAGTAGGGCGTACAGATGTGGTTTATGGTCATGGTTTGCACTCTCATCCTACACTAATGTATGCGTTTAAGTACTGTAGCTGGCTGGCTTTGTAATGGTAGATAAAACGTTGGATTGGCTTATTAAAATGAATACGAATGTGACAGGGAAGTGGCTTTACTAAAGTGGTGCTTTCCGTGAGACACTTGGTAATCTGTGAAAGGGGTGATGAGGATGAATTGGGTGCTAATATTATCCTCTCGGTCTCTGCAGCTGCTGCTAAAGAATGAAAAAGACGAGGCGGAGCGAGGAGAGATTATAACAGGAGATTTCAAAAGCTGCTATTAAAGGGAAGGAAGGATGGAGCGGATTGAGGTGCAAGTCGGTGGAAGATTTTTTGAGGGAAAGTTGAGAGATGATCCTCTTGAGAGAGTTCATCGTGTCCTGAGATGTTGGAAGAGGTTTTCTATGTGTCATCAGCAGCACTTCTCTTTCCACTATAGCTCTCTCTCTCTCTCTTCACGCTTGTCGTTTTGGTTCTTTCTTCTCTCCCCACATGCCACTTCACCCTTTTCTCTTGAGTATCCTCGTGTTTCATCGGCCTCTTTTTGAACTCGCTTTTATCTCACCCAGTGGAGTTGATGGAGGCCTATAGATGGCAAAGAAGAGAGCTGACATGACATGACGGTGGATCTGGTGCAGCCGTATGTTGGCAGACGCTGATTGAGGATATCAGGTTTTGGCTTGGAAATAAGAAAGTTATTTTTTTAGCCGAAAAAACCTTTGGACAGACTTGGACAGAAAGTGTTTTTACAAAAAGAAATGCCCTTGCATGAAGCTGGAAACCTTCAGCTGATCATTTCTGAGAAGTTTTGGAACTTGAGTAAAGATTTCCTTCTCACAGAATGGAGAAACGTGGGTCAAAGCTCAAGGCAGATCAAGTCATTGCCAAGAAAGTCACACTGAAATTCACACACACACTCCTAGGCGAACTCTACGATGCCTCATGTTCCCCTTGGCTGCCACATCGTCTCAACTCTCATCTAATTTCTGAGTCTCTGAGGCAACCTTTCCTCTCATCTAAGCAGCTTTTAATGGAACGTCTCTTCTTGGTCTGATAGATTTGGGATTTTGATTTGATTTAAATACTTAAGAGCTGCAACGATTAATTGATTAGTCAACTATTAAATTAATCACCAACTATTTTGATAATCTATTAATCGGTTTGAGTCATTTTTTATGAAAAAAAAGTCAAAATTCTCCTATTCCAGCTTTTTAAATGTGAATATTTTCTGGTTTCTTTACTCCTCTATGACAGTAAACTGAATATCTTTGAGTTGTGGACAGAACAAGACATTTGAGGACGTCATCTTGGGCTTTGGGAAACACTGATCAACATTTTTCTCCATTTTCTGACATTTTATAGACCAACTAATCGATTAATTGAGAAAATAATCAACAGTTGCAACGCTAAAATATTTGATTTTTGTTCTTCATATCCACTATGAGAGAATCTCACCGATATGTCAGACGAAGTCGTCAATTTTATATTTCATCCACCCGTTTGGCTGGTGCTGTCTGTGATGTTTGACCCCCGACCTCGTCCGTCTCCTCTGCGGGATCCTGTTTTTACATCTGTCGGCTGAGTGACACCGAATCCAGCAGACACTGTGTTTGTTCTGTTTCCTATCAGATCTTAATTATTCATCAAAGAGAGTATTATCACACACAAAAGCTCTGGTGGACTCCCAGATAGCTTTGAAGTAAAATAGCGGGATATGAAGAGAAAGGTGTTGCTTTAAAGAAGTGCTGATAGGAAACCACAGTTGTGTTGAGGAGGTGTTTCTCCCAGCAATGAGTTTGTTCAAGGAGGAATGAATGTCATATACACCAGTATTGGCTTCAAATTGGATGAGTCCAAAGTTTATTATTTGTGCATATTTGTACTCGGGCGTAAATAGAAATCTGGTATAAACAGGAATCCAACATCAGCTTTTCTGGAAGAACAACACCCTTCTTACAAAGTTGTTCTAACTCTCTCTTACTGAGTCTCAAAATGCCATATTTGGTTGTGAAGATAATTGTGAAATCTTCTAAGTTTTTGGTGCATATCTTTCAAAGTTTCATTGCAAATATAAAATAAAAATCAATTTTATGATCTTATGGTGTGTAAAAAAATTGTAAATATGAATTTGAAATGAAAACGTGAAATATCAAAAATCTATTTCGTCATTTTGAGAATAAACAACAATGCCGTAGTTATTGAAAATACACTAGAATCCAGTGGAAGTATAACTCCATCCCACTACCAGATTGTTTTGCAATGTTTTTAATTTGTTGGCATTTCACATGGAGAGAGAAAGTGTAGGTCGTTTCTCTGGATGTGTCTGACCCAATCTTACATTTGCCCTTAATCCTACTCTGGCATATAGACAGGGCAGCATGACAGCCACTTCAGACGTAAAATCTCGTCTGCTCTTTTTTTGTGTCTACATATCCACAGGCGAGACGGGGAGGGCTTCCCTTCTCCCCTCTCCCCCTGATCCCCTCCCTCAAGTCCCCCAGGGTACAGTGTGACCCATACAAGCACCCAACCGGAAGGCCCACCGCTTTCCTCCCCTGTGCCGCCACAGTATACATGACCTCATTAGTCCAGCCCCACCCTCTCAACTTGTTTTACAGTATAGTACGATATCCGTCTAACCTATTGACCCTAATAAGATAAAACCCCCAACCCCCTAACTTCCTGAGCGTGACCTACTTAATGTATACAAGCACATGTGGATGTACACCCACATAACCAAACACACCTCAAAGATGTGTCTTTTTCTCCCCAACTCTCCCCCTTCGTCATTCCTACAAGTCATCTTGTTGAGCCAGATGACACACATGTTCCAATTCGGTTTATATACCTTCATTGGTCATATTCCTATATTTTATCACCAAACAGGAAATGGTCAAACGTCAATCACAATTGATAAATTGTTAAATGAAAACCCCGAACTGAATTCCTTGAATTGTGCCATTCAATAATCGTACAGAAGATGTAGAAATCTATTGTTAAAGAGACAAAAATATAGACAATAATAATAGACCATTATGTAATGCAGCCATTAGATACGTGGTGTTAGAAAATAAAATAAAGGGTGCAACTCACCATGGTTGCATCCGAAATTCCATACTAACATGCTATTTAGTACACTAAAACAGTATGTGAGATTTTTAGTGTGTCCAAAACCTTAGTATGACACCAATAATACGCGAATTGCATACTATTTCAGGTGAAATATTACAGTATGCAACGCTGGACAATACGGCAACATAAATATCCCACAATGCAATGCGGTAGTGAGGACTATGTTCATAGCCGACGTTGGCGGAAAGCTCTGTAACATAAATAACACTTCGGTTTATCTTTAAGTATAAGATTTCACTTTGCTATATATTTTCTCACAAATCGTCGTTTTGGTCACATGAGGTTGGCACAGGTTACCATGGTTACACGTCTCCAACCGGCAAGGAGGCTCTCAGGAAGTGACGACGTAAATTACTGCTCAGTGCGTCCGAAAAGATACATACTACTGTTTATTCACACAAAAGTATGTTTAACCATAGTACACATATTGGGTATGTAGTGCATAGTTTGTGATTTCGGATGAAGACAGTTTCCCAACTGGAAAACCCATCTAACTAAATGTTGTAAGTGCAGCCACATTATCTGAGATTTGCTGAAAAGCAGTGCATATAATCATAAAAATAACTTTATTTTAACTTATATAATAGTTCTTCATAGGATTAAAATAAGACAGTAAGACTAAAACAATAAGAGAAATCAACACCGAACTGATTAAAATGGTGAAGTGATGGCACAGGAGGAGGATAATATAACATAAAATACCTAAAAACAGAAACTTAATGAAAGGTCAGATTAAACAAGTATGTTTTAAAAGATTCTTAAAAGCCCACTAGTGTATCAGTGGCCTTCAATAGACACAAAACTGCAGTAATGTGATCGCTCCCGGTTGTGGTTGAGATTCTAGCAGCCAGCTTGTAAATGTTGGTTCCTGGGTCGACCGCACAAGGTTTCTGGCTGTCAAAAAGCAGAAGTGAATAATGTTGGCAGAAGTAGACAAGATTGAGGTGAAAGTTGAGGAAAAGTGGGTACATAGAAAGTACAACAGTGAATCATGAAATAGTTCCTGGAAGGCACCGAACATCATGGGTCGCTGATTTTCTGAGTGTCATTTTGCTTTAAGTATGATGTCTATCAATACTGGTTGTTTTAGACATGCAGAGTTAACCACAGCTGAAACACCCCGACCTGTTTATGTCGGGATTTTCAGAATGCTCTTTGGGGGTAAAAAGGAATATAGCTAAGCAGATGTGTGCCAAGCGGACAGACTTCACAGTCCTGGCACAGACTCCCCTCCTGCATGCACTCGTGGGCGCATGCACCAGTGTATATGTTCTTTAGTGCTATTTTTGTTTGTGTGTGTGGGTTGAGACGATGTCGAGAGCGCTCCAAACTTCAGTTTGCCAAGTGTTTGCTGTGTGAAAGTTAGGTTTATAGAGCAGGCAGCGTTTTAAATGAGGTCTATGAATATTTAATCAAAAGACAAACGGGAAGACGTGGAGCCAAGTGAGCCAGACGCTGATGTAACCGAGCTGGTGGAGCTTTGAGAGTTCATGCAGTGTATAAACCTCGAGGAGATATACAGCTAATTGTCACAGACTGTTTTGTTTTTGTCAGATATTCTTGGATATGAGAGCATGTGGTGGTGTGTGATACTTGATCGATCTTTGCAGGGGGAACATAATTAGCTTCTGTCCTCTCGGAGTTGGAAAGGATTCGGTGTCTTGATCAAGGACACTTTCAGAAAGGTGGATGCTTGATGGCATTGGGGTTTAAACTCAGGCTTACCAACTGGCAACCTCAAACACTCGGCCAAAATGTATTCACCCCGAAAACAGGAGCACATCTCTACCATCTGTCTGGATTTAACCTGATTACTGTACAGTACAGTCTAACACACTGATTGATTCTAACACACACTAGCAATTTGCAACTCTATCTATTCCCTTCAGCTATCTATTTTAACAATTTATCCATTACTTTAAAAAAACAATCTTAATTGTTTCTCCATTACTTTTATTTGAATTACATTCGTTACTTTTACCTGCCTCTTTAGACTTCTCTTCTTGCTTGCTAACTCATTTTCACATGTTCTCAATCGCAACGCATTATAGCTGACTCAATATTAGGGCTAGGCGATAATTCAATATGATAATTTATCATCTTTCAATGGAATCGTATCGTGATGAAGTCATTTATCAGGATGTCCCGATACACAATTATGTTGTCTAAATTGATATTAACAAGCTCATACTAATTCAAATTTCTCAGAAAATCTTTTGTGAGATACTGTATTTTCAGGGAATATCATTTGAAGATTGCGGTTTTGTTTTTACATCACTTTTTACATTACCAGTTCAATGCAATTAACAAATGTATATATGGAAATATATTATATTTTTTTATATTTATGTTTATTTTGCAATGAAGTTCTTAATTAAACGAGAAAATACTAAGTACTTTTCATTTATCAAGTATTTAATTCACACAGGAGCATACAAAAATCATTATTGAGGCTAAATTGCCCAGCCCTACTCAATATGCAGATTTTTATATTTTTTTATCTTTTTTTTAATTAGTTGAGCTACTTCACTATGTTTCCGTGTACTCCGCTGATAATTGCAGAAGCTGCATGTTTTACTATATGAATACTGTCTGACACATCTTCTTTGTTGTGTTTCTTGTAGCTGGGATGAGAGCAGTTCTATCAGCAGCGGTCTGAGTGACGGATCAGACAACCTCAGCTCTGAAGAGTTCAACACCAGTCCCACTCTCAACTCCCTCCCCACCACTCCCATCGGCTCCCGCAGAAACTCAACCATAGTGGTGAGCAACACACAACATACACATACACACACACACACACACACACACACACACACACATCCATGTTACACAGACGGATTAGCAGTGTGTGTAGGTTACAGTAGTATTGATTAACCTGTTAGTCCAGTGAGGTATTGATGAGGTGCTGAATGATGTGTCATCCGCTCTGTCACTGTAGAGAGGACACAGAAACACACACAACAGGCAGCAGGACATTTGCATCGGAGACAAAGCCTGATTAAGTATTCTACGCACACCCATGATATTTATCACATCTGCAGCGATCAATGTTCCGCCGCAACACACACACACACACACACAATACATGCTGGAAAGCTGCATTGTTCCACAAGACTCCTATTTGGTCTTTTGTGGGGGTTTTAAAGCTGCATTAAGAGATTCATTTCTAATAGCAGTTAGGCTTATTTTGGAGGTTTCAGATGATCAATTAGTGACCATAGACGTAGTTGTTAGTCATTGATCTACACATACGGGATATTGTACAGCGAGCCGGTCATTGTAGTGAAATAAACATTGACAGGGCATCACTCTGAAGGGGTTTATTTCACAACAATAACCTGAATCATGGTCAATGGTCTGCCAGAGTCCGACATCAGAACTACGCCCTTAGCAACAGTGTGTTATACATAGCAACGGTCTGCTATAACTGCTGCTATACACCTTGATGGACAGATTAGAATGGAGTATTCAACAAAGCCGTGTAATAATAATCCATAATGTTAATAATGCTGCTTCAGAGGTTTGAGACTTTTATAATATCAGTTTGGGCTCTGATTGAGTAAAAAGAAATGTTTCTTGCCAGGATTTCCCCTGGCTGATTTAGCTGATCCAGAGCCTGTAGTTTTGGCCCAGTTCAGTAGTATAATTAGCCTGATTGAAACATCTGAGTCATTGACATTGACATGCACTGAAGCTGCGGTCTTAATAATTGGCTGTGGGGATGGGAGGATTTGGGACTCTTAAAATCCTGACTGCAGCTCTGCTTGAGGTTCTTTAAGGTCCATCTGTAGCTGTATGAGTTCCAGACAGTGTATGTTTGCGTGTGCGTGTTTTCCCTGAGCGTCTGATGTAGGTCACACCTCCGCAATGTGGTTTATGTGATGGATGTAGTGGGATCTTAAGAGAAAGAGAGACAACGAGAGACAGGGGAGAGCTAGAGGGAATCAGCGTAACCATGGAAACCGAAGTGCAGGGATGCTGAGAGTGCGGGTCTTTGTCTTTTACTGTATATTGAAGGACAGGTCTAGAACGGCCATCTGCACACACACACACACACACACACACACACACACACACACACACACACACGGCCATCTGCAGTCCTGCATCCAGGCCAGCGAGCCGCAAGAACCGGGGCGCCTCCCTCCACGCCTAGTTGCAGGAGTCATAGCAACCATTACAACCCCCCCTTATGGCATCATTACCATGGCAACCAACCATCACCTCATCATGCACCCTAATACACATGGCTCCCCTCTCTCTCGCCCTTCTCAGCTGATTTTTTTTTTTTTTCTTTATCGGTTTCTTTTTGTGTCCTGAAGCCATTTCTTTGTCTCCGTTTTCTCCTCTGTTATCACTCTACCTTTTCCCTTTTTTTTTGCTCCTGTTGATTTTATATCCCTCAAAGGGAACTCTGGCTTTACATCCGCTCCTCATCTCTCCCACATATTGCATAATGTACTCAACAAGGATATGAGGGTGGAGGAGAGACGGGGGCACAAAGAAGACGTGGTTGAGAGACAGAATCAAAGCCAGAAAGTGGTGTATGTAGGTGGTACAAAAACCCAGATTTCCTCATTTCGACATGGAGGTGGACCAAGTAATCAAGTTAATACACCTTGTTTTCCCCAATACCTTTTTTACGTGTGTGTCTGTATGTTTGCGTCGTTATCATGTTTTGCCACGGCGATCTGGACAGATGTGTATCTCATCCCCGCCTGTTTCAATAATCAGGGAATGTGTGTGAGGAAATGACAATGTTTTATCTGGTCAGACAGGACACACACACTCACTCACACACTCATACCACCTCCTCCTCATGTGATGTGAACCTGCCCATGGGGTCTATTGGTTTTAATAAAAAAGGAATTCAGCATATGAGTCCTCATGAGAACCGCTCACACACTCACCTACCTCCTGATGCATTGTGTAACTGTCAGTCTCCTGCAGGGGGGAGAATAATCTGTCTCCGTGAGTCCTATCTGTCCTCATGTAGACTCCTATGAACACTCCCACACACATACATAGGGATTTTGCATTATGTGAGCTTATGTAAGTATCTAAATCTAATTAAGGTTGACTTTTAGACTGAGGAGCGCCCAAAATTGTCTTTTGTCGTCAGTACACTTCCTTATGTTTTTGCCACATACACACACACAGAAGACCTTGACTCAATAATGACCTCACATTTCCTTTAATTTAACATTCTTCCTTATTGGATTATGTTTAGGCTGTGTTGTATATTTTCTCTGTGTAGCTCGGTGTGTGTGAGCTGTGTGTGTACCTGCATACATACAGTACACGTGTGTGTGTGTGTGTTGGGCAGTTTCTTCCCCCGCTGTCTCTTTTGAAGTGTTCAAATAGAGCATACAATAGGATTTAGACTGGGAGATGAGACATCAGAGTGGGTTTTCTGGTGTTGGCTGGGCTGGACATGTTTTTCTACTCACAGGCTCTGTCTGAGTCTACACACCTCATCAGACTGCAGCCAGTGATGAACTTTAAGTACCGATTTTGCATAAATGATCCAATGAGTTGTTCCATTGGCTCATTCTGCCCAGTGTCCCAAGTTAACTCTGTAACATGGATTGTGTTATGGGACGTCAGGAAATGAATCATCTAAGAGAAATTTAATTTTTTTTAAACAAAGTTTTACTATTGGGGTGGAGTTTAGAGGATTACACAAATAGAGTCCAGTTCTTAAATTATATTAGCAGTGGCACACAAAAAGGCCCGCACTGTATATACAGTACCTGAACTAATAACCAAAACGGCAAGAAGTGTCTGCAGCTCTTCACTTTACTATTTTCCTTGTGTAGAAAGTGGCTAAAATATCCAAATGTGGTTTGACAAAAAAATCCCAGCACAAGGCCCACTTAGTAGCTTTTTTTTCCAGAGCTTTCAACTATATCACCTGGTCTTCATCAGCACAGGGAGTTAGTTCAGTTGTAACAGAGATAGAGCCATTGACACACAAGCCTAATAGCTGTTAGGATTTCCTCCATAGCACTTCTACAAAGCCTAGATTAAGGCTTAATATTTAACTAACCTATGCCTCTCTATCACTGGCAAAGGAAGTCAGTTGTACTTCCTTTGTACAACTGACTTCAATGGGATAAGTGCTAGATTTAAAGATCTATATAAACTTCTAATCTTCCTCAGTTTTGAACAAATGTCACAAATAAAGCCTGTTTTATATGACAGGTCTGATTCTAGTGTGTGGAAGTCTTTCCATTTTACTAACTTCACCATTAGTTCGACACAACTAAGCCCCACTGGCCTGGAAAAACATCTACAAAAATATTTCACATCACCCTGAACAAATTAGAACAGGCTCTGTACCCGGACCTGTTCACACTGTTTTGTCAACCGCAGTTTTAACAGTGTTAGTCCTATTTTAGGTGTGTGTGTGTGTCTTTAAATGTGTTTCAAATGTGCGCTGTTTGTTTGATGTTGAGTCGATGTTGACAGACGATAAAGTTGATTATCTAAAAGCCATATACAGTTTTTATGTGAAATCAGAAAAGCTTTGTTTCTCTCTCATTACGCTTTAGAAGCACTTTGTTGCCGTGATGCTTTCTGTTTCAGTTTTTCTTAACTTGCTTTGCTTTTAGGCGGTCAAAATATACTTACTGTACGTGGGCTGCCTTAGATTTAGATAGGCAAGAAAAACCATGCCTATAAAGCAAACAATGTACCAGAGACATACAAATAATGATTGGCTCCATGTTCTGCAAGTCAGATCTCACACGATCACTTCTTAAACATTGTCTTGACACAGTGTTTCTAAGCATTTGTCTGTCTTTCTCATTCCAGATGCGTACGGACGCAGAGAAGAGATCTCTGGTGGAGAGCGGTCTGTCCTGGGACAGTGATGACACCAAACCCAGCCGCAAGAGCCAGGGCGGCGGCGTCTACGACACAGGAAGTCTCAAGTCCGAATCGGCCCATAAATGGAAAAAGACGCGGACGCAGGGGGTGGGGCTGGAAGGAGGGAAGGGCGAACTGAAGAAACCTCAGACCCTGGGTCAGGGAAACATGTTGAAGAAAGGAAGAAACCCACCTGTGGGAGTCACTTCCCCAATCACACACACCACTCAGAGTGGGCTGAAAGTGGCAGGTGAGACACACACACACACACACACATACACACAGAGTGAGGTGTAATATATATAGCTACACTTGAAATGGTTTCATAACCTGAGTAGACTGACACATTGGCTGTCTTTTAATATTCCTGTCTCTCTGGCAGTCTCACACCCACACACAGTCACAGACACACTCTCTGTCTTTGTCCCACACATTCATCCACAGCTGCAGCCCACCCTCCGGGCCTTTAGAGAGTGGTGCCATGTATCAAACGCCCATCACCACCCACTCCCTTCCTGCCAGCCAACCCCACACACACACACACACACACACACACACACACATGCACACACTGACTAACAGTGTGTTTTTTCTTCCCATTGGTCCAGCCTTTCCTATGCAAGCTTTATTTTTGTGCCGGACAGAGAGAATTTATAGCTCTTAAATAAAGGCCTTGTACCCAAAACAAGTGGACCAGAGACAGAGTGTGTGTGTGTGTGTGTGTGTGTGTGTGTGTGTGCGTGCGTGCGTTTGTGAGTGCAGACACGTCTGAGATTGTGCCAGCCTTACAGAGTGTCACCCATCGCACTTAACACACACACTCTCACACTCTCACAAACGCACAAAGAGCACAATAGTGCGAATTGTGCAGCTGCAATTTTAAAGCACACCATCTGTGTGCTGTTTACGTAAGCACACACACACACACACACACACACACACGTAGCCTACACACACATATAGACTACCAAAACAACAGGATATTAGTTGTGCTGTTGTGTGCCGGTCTAGATACGTGGTGTGTCTGTGTAAACAGTCCTCTTTCTGTGGGACTATCCTGTGTTTGCATTGCCAGCTGTTGAAATGACAGAAACAAGTGTGTTGAACCAGCCTGTGATCTGTGTGCCAGGCTGTTATTGTTATTGATGTGAACAGTGTGAATCTGCTATCACGACTATTCAATCTGCCGCACAGTTTCAGACTCTAATTAATCAGATGATGAAGTCAAGTGAAAGCGGACTGGAAGAGGTTGTTGTAGCTCATCAGTGTGGAGGAGCTCATGAATTTAACCAAATGAGCTGACACACATTCTTAGAGAAGTCTCTGTCGCTCATGCTGGAGATCAGTTCATTGCTGAGGTTTGGCAGGATTGTGTGTAAATGTGTGTGTCTTCATGTTTGCATCACTTACTTGCTGATTGAAGGGCTAGGTTTGGGTTGCAGCAGGTGAATGAGTGAATGAATGAGTGGAGTGCATGCAAATGTGCAGTGCGTTACGTTTGCAACAAAATAAAGAAGCTATAGTTTGATGCCTGCTTCAAAGTATTTAAAAAAAAACTTAAGTTCAACATTAAAAACTCTAAGCGAAAATAAGCGTAATCTTTTTTGCATATAGTTTGCTTGCAAGCGATCGAAAAACTTTCTTCTCGGCGTCCTCATGTCGCTCCCCAGTGTCTGTTTCTAAATGATGATGGACGGATGATGATTGTGTCATTTAAAACTCAAAATGTGACGTATTTAAAACCTCATAATTGAATTTTATTGGTTCATACTAACAGAAAATGATTCAATATACGATAAACGCTACACAGTCTTCATTCCAAACACTTTTAACATTTGCCTAAACTCTTATTAGACCTAAAATTAACTTTATTTATATTACCCTGTGGACACATTTTGAGTTTACATTCAGTGTTACTTTTCCAAAGAATGAATACTTTATTTGGTTTATACTTCAATTTGTTTCAATTCTTTTTTATTTCCCTTGTGCATTGCATTATGGGACAACAGTGTCCCATTAACCATACAGTCAAACATCAATCTGATTTAGTTTCCTGGTTTTTGTCACTTTTATGGTGTGAACGTGCTACATACCTGCCAGAATCAGTATGTAGTTTGGAAGTGGGACACGGTGCAGGTATTCATCACTCTGTCAGCGCTGACGTACCATGTATCTCTCCGTTTCCTTTCTGTCACATGCAACCACGCAGGCGCACACCTGCATATACATTCAGCCACCTTTCTGCAACAACATACCTCTCACATACTCACAAATAAACACTGATCCTGTATCTTAACAACCATAAATATACAAGCACACGCATGTTTATGTCGTCTCCCTGGAAAATCGCCGGGAGATTTAAGCGGCCTTAAATAGAAGAAGACTTCAGGAAGGAGAAAATAGCCATTTTCCTTCAACATGCAGGATTTCTCCGTCTGCCCGTGTCGTCAGATGTCCGTCACTTCAGACACGCTGAGGTCTCTTGCATCCAGACATGTGGTGATTCGCAGCGTCTTCTACACACGCCACCGCGTCAAGCTGTGAGCTCCACTGTCTCCATAGCCGGTGTCAGTAAATCAGGCTTCATTCATGTCAAAATTAATACGCACGCCTGGATTCTGTCAGTGTGTTTGCTTCTCACTGCCCTGTTGGCAGCGTGTGTTTCTGCAGCTTAATGTTCTTGGAACGTGCTGTGTTGCGGTTATACGATGGATTGAGTTTATGACTTGACATGTAAACCCAATTTTCACATTTACAAAAGAACTCCAAGCGTTATGTGTTGTCAGTGTCACATTCCTATAAGATCCAATCACTGAGAACTTTGTGTGTGGTATATATATACATGTCTGGCTCTACGCGTGTGTATTTTGCGGGCTTTTTCAATACCCTTAAGTGACTCCAGATGTCCCAAGGCAGCACGCCGGTGGGTCCCATTCAACAGCAGTTCTTTGACTCTGTTAATGCCTTGTATATAAACCTCCCATAATAACTCCCATTAGATACAAATTAAGAGCGTGGGTAGTGTGGGCTCACACGTGTGTGGGTGGCACATACAGCGCACATGTGTGTAATAGTTTTTTCTCATAATAACTTCCAAACAAGTGCAGTTAATTTGCCAACTGGGAACAAAATCCCGTAAGTTTCCTTCAACCTCCGTTCCACCAGGCTATCTCTCCCTCCGCCCTCTTTCCCCGAAGGCATTTCAAGAGTGGAGAAACTCCGTTTTACCGGGTGTTTCGTGCACTTTCGTGCCCGCAGACACGCTTCGTTGTGAATGTGAACACTAGTTTTCCACAGGCACATGTTAATCTCAGCAGCTGTGACACACAGACGTGCACTTACTGGAAAGCCAGAGAAAACGCTTTTAGTTCATCAGGATGGAAAAGAGGAGTAACCGCATGATAACTGTGTGTGAGGGTGAAGCTGGCTGAGAGTCTGGTCTACACACGGTCTGTCTGCTCAGACAGGGATTTGTCTTTATCAGCAGACAGTCAGACCTTTTAGGTGGTCAGATAAGATATCATGTCCTAATATGGCTTGATTAGTCTCACTCACCACCAGAGACTATTCAAGCTACTCATCAGTGACTTTTTTTTTTCTCTTTTCCCTCCTCTACCTCTCTAGGTACAGTGAAGTCAGATGGGAAGCCGATGGATAAGTCTCGGTTAGCAGTGAAGACCTCTGGCCTTCAGCGCTCCTCTTCTGATGCCGGTAAAGACCACAGAAATGGCACCGGTGCTGGTGAGCAACGTAAACCTCCGTCCGGCCTCGTCAGGCCCTCAACTGGTGGAAGTTTTGGCTTCAAGAAGCCTACCGCAGCTACCAATAACGGCACAAACAACGCCAGTATGCCCATACCCTGCGCTTCTGCAACAGCGGGGAAGATTCCCAAAACGTCGGGTATTCCTGTCAAACCAGGGGCTGGTGGCGGCGGTGGTGGTGGAGGTGGTGGTGGAGGAGGACGTAAGACAAGTCTAGATGTGTCAAGCAGCGAGCAGAGTGGTTTTCTATCTCCAAACGCCAGGACGTCTCTCCAGTACCGCTCTCTGCCTCGTCCAGCAAAGACAAGCACCCTGACTCTAACGCGGCCAAGCTCAGCTCGCCCGATGAGCACCACCATGGACACGGGCTCCGGGCTGATGAAACCGCCCCAGGGCTCGAGGCTCAAAGAGCCTGTCTCTGGGATCGGTTCTGGGTTGAGTAAGGCAGGTGGTCGCGGGATCCCGAGCCCCAGTCCTGTCAATCAGACAGACAGGGAGAAAGAGAAAGAGAGGGCCAAAGCCAAAGCTGTGGGATCTGACTCTGAGTGTGGAGGAGGGTCTCTGAAGGGCAGCCCTGCTCAGACCCCCTCAGAGAACGGAGGGAAGCTGCAAGGGCTCAGACCTCCCAGCAGTGGAAAGGGCATGGATCTGCCCTCACCCAACACACACAGGTACTACCACAAAACAGTATTTTTCAACACACTTTCATATAGAAGACAAAGTATGAATATGAATTTGCTTCAACATTGTCTTTGTCTGTAGGTTATCTGGTATACGCAGCCTGGTGAAGCCTTCGTCCGTGGCCCAGCTTGACAAGCTGAACTCAAACAGCCTAGATGTGGGAGTTCAGGACTCCCTGCCGCCTAAGATTCCTCCCTACTCTAAGCTCCAGGACCTGGTCAGCTCAGCAGGCAGCTCCTCTGGCCCCTGCCTGACCCCGAGCCCTGCCCCTCTACTCAATGTGAACTCCTCGGCCTGCTTCTCAAGCTCAGGGACCGGGTTGGGCCCCAGGCAGGTCTCCTCTCTCGGGGTTCAAGGGAGCGGAGGGAGCACCTCTCCCCTGCTCTACCCTCGTCTGTCCGGGCTGCATCGCAGCATGGAGTCGCTGCCGATGCAGATGAGTCTGGCCCCAGAGCCCCAGGAGAGGGAAAAGGGGAGGGAGAGTCTGGTGAGAGGATACACCACCTTAGAGTCCCGACACAAAGATAAACAGGAAGACAGAGGCCCTCCTGCCAGCTGGAGCTCTGGAAGTAAAGTCTCATTGGGTCTCACAGACAGGTAAGATTCAATAATACTCAACTGTGCATGTATTTGAATCCCAATCACATCACACCGGTACACAAAGCAGATGTTTTGTCATTCACATTTTGTAATGCTGCTATGTAACTCCACCTACTGGTCTGCTGAGGAACTGCACCAACATCATTTATTGTTCAGGGGAAGTTCTTTGATACCTTATTCACTGGGTTCTACGCTCCAATCTTTCATTTCCCTCCCCTTATTGAGTGGGCATGTGGAGAGGTAATTTGGTTGGTGTTTGATGACAAAATACTGATCATAGAAGAAAAGGTTTGGAGCCATTCTGTGACAGCGGTAGCATTTATCAAGAGAGACGACGCCTATTCACATCTTCAAAGACGAGATAATAACAATCCACAAAAATGAAAATGAAACCACAGACTGGTGGAGATGTCATAATCAAAATCAGTTTAAGTGTACGCTATATTTAGAATATTTTCACCGCTTTACCTTGCCGTCAAACATCCCTTTCCGACAGGGAAAAGGCATGAACACGGGAGTTGCTGGCCTACCGCTGCCTCTATCGGTTAGTCTGTTTGTGCTATTGTGTGACTTTGGTGAATCCGAACTAACCAAAATGACACAAAAACACAAACAAACTAAACTTTATTAAATTTGTGATTTAATCAGAAAACCAGAGATGAAACAAAAATCCTGGTGAAATGCGAGAGGATTCCTTACCTCCATCACCCTCCCATGGTCGTCACAAACTGAAAGATATTGTATATTTTCATGTTGCATGAGATGCTTAATATTACCTAAATTATAGAATATGATTTAATGAGGAGGCTAAAAATCATATTTACATTATGAATGCAAACAACGAGTAAAGGCCCCACATGCATGCACACACACCTATACAGTACACACCCACCTATATGCACACACATTCAGAGACTGAGGGGTTTCTAGACTATTATTACTACGAGCCTATTATCAGTGTTGTACAGGCCGCAGTGACTGAAGTCATAATTACTGGCTGACACCAGCTGTCTGCCAGTCGTACCGGGCTTCTTTGTGCCTGCTGCCTGTTCCTGAGAGTTTAATAAGTGCCTGCAGCAGTGGTTAAATAGTGTCATTGTTTAATCTCCACAGTTCTCAGAGAGACAGAAACACGCTGCCAAAGAAAGGTTTAAGGTAAGTGGACACACACACACACACACACATACAGCTACACGCTCTTAAACACCACACGCTGTCATGCACTGATCGTTTGACGCAATTTTGGCACAGTGGTTTAATTGCACACACACAGAGATCCCATTGATAAGATCCTCAGTGAATGACAGATTGTGTTAATCCTCATCATCCCTGTCACTTGTAAATCCTGCTTTAATCCCCTCAAAATTGTTTCTCATTGTGTCTCACTGCCGACATTTATTTTTGTTACTTGGCAACACTTAACCCCGCCTATTTAGTATTTAAAAACAGTATATAAAAATGTATAGATATAAGATCTTTTTAAAGGTCAAAAACTTCAACTCCTCCTGCTGGTATATGGACTGATTATAGATGACTTTATACTATAATACAGTTGTAATAATGTAAAATATGTCTTCATAGGAGAAGTTAATACAATTTTGTACATTAATAAAGACTTATATACACCATATATGTGTCCTGTAAAAATATATGATATGTTTATATCCTGCTTATAGATGACAAATTACGGCTTTCATTTGACTTTGGTTACTGTTTATGTGTGTTCTCTGTCGGAAAGCTTTAAGCACAATGTGACTTTAACACAACATTGTACATGAATTTTAATACGTAACAACAGATCTATGATGACTTACATTTTCTTTATTTACCATTAGCGACACTGACTTTGTCCTCTGTCTGTGTAGTTTCAGCGGTGCCTCGCAGGTTGAGGAGGAAGGGAAGGAGAAAGGAGACAGGAGACACTCTCATACTATCCTCAGTATGACCGACTCGCTCACTCTTCCACTGCTGTCCTCACCCACCTCCCTGCCCCGCACCTCTAAGACCAGCATGGGTGAGTTTAAACAAATGTACACACACTCAAAAGAGTACACTAATAATGCATTTTGTGTATAACATCACTAACTCTCTTACCTTTGACCCCTCTGCTCTCTCACTAGTACCCAGCCCTGTCGGCGGACCTCCGAGGATGACTCGATCCAACAGCATCCCGACACAAGACGCCTCTCTGGAGCTGTACGGAGCGTCTCCGTTGGGCAGCACGCTGTCGCTGGCCGAACGCCCCCGCAGCATGGGAATGGTTCGCTCCGGATCCTTCAGGGACAAGGAACCCGACGAGGGTGAGCCCACTGAATTGATTTTTTTACGACGTCCTATTCAGTGTTGTTGTGCAACTCAGTTTGTAATTAGTTCGTTTTTGTTGCCCTTGATTTTCAGTTCATGGGTCTGTACTCTCCCTGGTGTCCAACGCCTCGTCAAGCTACTCCTCGGTGAGTGTGGGCGGCATACAGACTCAGGTAGCTACACCTCCGTGTGTGATGTGGTGTGAGTGCGTGTGGATGTTTGTGTGTACAGTGATGCTTTCCTCTCGTTTCAAGAGAGACAAGCCTTTCTCCCTTGGTATGCCCGATACCTTGTTAGTCTCCTCTCCTCTCTCCTCTCTCCTCTTCTCCTTTTGTCTTATCTAACATCTTGACTTTTATTCCTCCTGCTTCCAAAGGCTGAGGAAAGGATTCAGGGAGAGGTAAGTGTGTTCTTTCCTGCTCTTTCTTCTTCTTCTCCGTCTCATTTCTGCCCTCTCATCCATCACTCTCATGTCTGTTGTCTGTGGGAGAACAAGTCCGTCATTCATTTCATGAACAACTTCCACTCAAAGTCACTCTTGTAATGTCAGCCACTGTCAGCTTTAGTAACCTCGTTTTCTTCAGAGTGTAACATGTCTGTTTTCCCTCACAGCAAATCCGTAAGCTGAGGAGGGAGCTGGAATCGTCGCAGGAGAAGGTGTCTAACCTGACGACACAGCTGACGGCAAACGTATGTACTGTTTGTCTGCTATCTTACTCATCATTAATAAATGGGAGTACCCACTGCCATAAAGCACCCAAATAACTTATTTTATTGTAGCAGTCTCGAAATTTCCTCTTAAAAAATATTCAAATTTAACTTAATATCTTTTGGAAATATTCTTAAATGAATAACATTTTATCCCCAAGTGGTTTTCAATCCTTAAAGAGAATTTTTCATCTCACAAAATGTCCGTTGCAGTGAAACAAAAGACGGACGGGGTCTGTCAACCATGTAATAAAAGAAAAATGCCAGAAAAACAGTCAAATTAAAAGATGTATCAGATAAGAAATCATAAAGACAAAAATGTTGCTCTGTGCAACCACACTCTAATCTATTTGAATGACATTTCCCATTATTAAAGCTACAATATGCAGCCTTTCACCTTGAGGCAACATATTTGTAGTCACCCCTCCTTCCAATTTTACACCCTAAAACCTGTCAGTCATCTTGATGAACTGTCCACCTCACTGACATCTACCCTGAGGCCGAGGTAACCGATACTCATAAAGACATCACGAGTGTCGAGCAAGCGACAGCAGGCAAAGAAAAAGCAAATGTCAGGCTGTCGTCAACCGCGTTGTTCTTTTGTTTCTCACCGCTTAATGTAAAAACAAAAAAAGAATTGCATAAGCACATTAAACTTTCTTCAGATTATGTTAGTGTGCCAGTTTTGGAGTTAAGCTGCTTTTTCTGCAAGTCAGTGGATCCAGACCTTTTAAAGGAAAAATCAAGTGGTATTATATTTATTATATAATAAAATCAATAAATCAAATATATATTTGACCTACTGTCAACTAATCCAATTCAAACACAACAACAACAACAACAAGTATTATGTATGTGCCCAAAGCCTAAAGGCGCAGACACACCAACCTGACCTCAAAGAACTAGCGGCGATGAAGGCCGACTGTTGCGACGTCTCACTTTGCCTTTGTCTTGGTTGAAAAGTTGTATTTGAACACACTGCAAAGACTACAGCCGACGGCCAGTTAGCACGTACGTTTTGCGGCTGTGTGAGAAAAAAGAACTCTCAAATAACGCCCCAAACTGCCCGAGAGCCGACCGTCGGCTTGGTGTGTCAGGACCTTTAAATACCTTACTCCTCTGTGAAATAGAGTTCTACTGTTATCCAAAAACTCTTAAAAACACATCAATGATCCACACTGTTGCACTGGTTAACATGTTCCATTATTATGACGAACATGGGCACTGTAGTTCATTCTGTCCCACATATAGTACACCGCCCTGCTACATCTGCTAATAGCTGCAGTGCCCAGCTGTTCTACTGTAGGAAAATATTCAGCCTTTTATTCATGACCTGTTTTTAAAGACTTCAGTATTGCCAGCCAATCCAAACTTCTCTCTTCCCTCCTTCACAAACACTTTATTTCTCACACAAGGCAAGAGAATTTACCCTTCAGATAAAATAGAAAAGAGACACACAGGGAGAGATTTAACATTTAATCTGTGGTATGCCAGTCATAGATCATTTCTGTGCAGCCTCAGCATATTCCTTATCTATGTGGGGCCTGAATAATGCTAACCTCATTCTGAACCTACACATTCACACTCACATACACACAGGTGCCTTGCCCTTTCTCTCCACTCTGCAAGGTTGTATCTGTACGACCACCCTGTCAGCGTTTCCACTCGTCCAAGTGCAGCGTTACAGCGCAGCTATTATGCACGGCTTCATGCAGCACACATCAATCAAGTGTTTCTGTGTGTGAGACATTTTTTTTCATACCGTTTGACCTTATTATGCGAGGGCAGCAGTGAATAGGAAAAGCAGGTGCACAGGATCACAACATGATTATGTACTGGATTAATGACCGGGCTGTATGCATTATTTTACTGTATTAATACATTCTATAAAAGGAGAGGGGAAGTAATTTCCCCTTCCTGTTCTGGGCTAAAGTGGGTGTGTGTGAGAGAGATTAGAGAGGAGGAGAATTTTCCACAGGGGACGTCCTGTTCAGCCTTTGTGTGATATTCATCCTTTTAGCACCTCGTCTTCGAGGGAGAAAGGGGTAGAGGAGATCTATTGAATCTGTCCCTGTATAGGTCGTCAATTTCTAGTTTCATTAAGGCCCGGACAAACCAAACCGACATCAAAAAACTAGTGGCAACGAGGCCGACAATTGCCTCACGTTGCCTGTGTTTTGGCCAAAAAGTTGCACTCGAACGGCCGACTACCACGTCAATTCTGCGCCTGCTTGAGATGAAATAACTCTCCACACCAGCAGGTGGCGGTAGTCTGTATTCGTCATTCAAAAAGGGACACAAGAAGACCGAGGACCGCGGATATACAAGCCGTTGAAATGATACATACATGAAATGAAGCAGCGTCTGCCGACTATTTTCACTCTACTCTCACTCACCACTTAGCTTCATTCCAGATGGTCATGTCCTTGTGAAAATATCAGTGTATTGGAATGATCAGATGAGATGAAGAAGAGCCTTCTGTGTTTTTCCTCTTGACTTTACTCGTTGGCTTGCTTTCCTCACTTCCGTTTCTCTTCTCGTGCACTGATTCGCTTAAGCTGAACAGCCAATCAGAGTGATTTCTCTCACCGACGGGCTCCACCGACAATTGAACAAGATAAATCGGCCAAAACGCCTCCAACATATGCAGACTAGAGCCGACAGTATGAGACACACCGCAAAAACTAGGCCATGAGACGCTCACTGACTCACTTGGTGTGTCAGGGCCTTTAGTATCTACATGTAAATGATGCTGTCAAAGACCAGTAATATGAAATGATAAAATAAATGAATAAATAATGTCTTGTTATAAACATTTTGGGGTGAAAACTTGAATTATAGCTTTTGTCTTTCATCTTTTCCAAACAGGCAAATCTGGTGGCCGCCTTCGAGCAAAGTTTGCATCTGATGACAACTCGGCTGCAGAGTCTGTCAATAAGCCAGGAACAGAAGGTAACGTCACATCCTCTCTTTCAAACACAAACACTCTCAAACCTGAATTCCAGCTGCATTCCAGCACTGTGTCCGTCTCATGAGCAGGAGGCGTTGTGCTAACACGGAGCGAGACGACTTTGATCACAGCCTGCGGGGAGGAGCTGAATGTAGGTTAGAGGCCCACAGGCTGCAGCCCCACAGGGTGACTTAGTGTGAGAAGAAGACAGAGGATCAATGAAAAACAACCTTCACTTTAGGCTGAATGAAAAGAGCAAACAGCTTCGCACGTGCACTCACACCAAACACCACATTCCTGCATTCTTCAGCCTTTTGTATCTGTTTTGCTGTGAATAAATTGATCAGCGCCCGAGGCGGTGTTCAGTGTGTGCATAAATGTGAGGAGTCTCTCTTGAGTGCTTCATGCCTTGCTGCTCCCACTGAAAGGCCCATCTAGACCGCTCCAGAGAAAGTCTTTGTTGTTAGTGCCAGCGCGCTGACCTGTGCAGCTCAGCCCCGAGCACAGGCTCTTTAACCTTGAGGAGATGGGCCGGGCGGCTCTATTTAGAGTGGAGTGGGATCGACTTTAGCGCACAGTTAAGCAGCACAGAGAGGCTCTGTTGTTCTGGACGCTTTGTACTTTTGAACTGTTAACATCGTGAGGGGGATCAAGCCCACCAGGTGTATGAGCTCATGCTTTGAGTTTGAGCTGTAGAGGTTAACTGAAACATCAGACAATACTACTGCCCCCCAAAAATATAGGAATATATCTTTTAAATATTAAAATAAGCCAAACCATTCATTATTTTCAAATCAAAATCTATCTTTATTAGTCACAAATATCATTATAAAAACACAATGTGTTGTGAAATGCTACATTGCCATGGTCCAAGTGCAATAGAAATTATTTTCTAAACGTGTAAATGAGCACTTTAGAAAAATATGATAATACCGGTATTATATAGAGATAAATGTAAAAAAAAATAAAATAAATAAAATAATTTAAATATAAAAGTTAAAATAGAGTTAAGTTGCAGTTAAATGTATTTTTTTTAAAAAAAAGAATAAACAAGAATAAGAATAAAGAGGCATAATAGCACTGAACTGAGATGAGCATGAATGGGGTAATGATGAGTGAAGCGGTGATAAATTATGAATTACTTTGATGCATTTTTGATGATATAGGATTTTATTGCGGGTTGTGATAAAAAAACACTCACAATAAGTTTATTTTGATGAATTTCCATTATCGGGACAATCGTGAATATCCTCACAAGTGACTTGAAAAAGCTGTCTAGCTTGCTGTCATAGAGCCTGATTTAAAAACACAGGATTTATCATGTAAGAAAAAACAGACATGTTGCTATTTTATTTATTTATGCAAGGGGACTTTTAATGAATTATAATGACCTTATTTAAGATATTAAAAACATTGTTCACTAAAAACAAGATGTCCATCAGTGATGCAATACAAATATTTGTTTCTTAACAAAATGTAAGGTAAAGTGATTCCAGTGTGTTTTAGTTTCATTTTAAGCATTTAAAGCAGATTTTGATGATGATGATGAATTTAATGAGATTTTGGAATAATGTTGTGAATCGCAATTATTTTCTGCCAGGATAATCATTTTTATATCGTCCCGTTCCTAATCCCAACCCAACTCACTGACATGTATTGAATATGTTTGTGTAGGACTCAGAGCTGCTGGATCTGAGGGAGACCATCGAGGCTCTGAAGGTCAGGAATGATGAAGCCCAGGCCGTGATACAAGGAGCCTTAAACAACCCAGATAATATGAAAGGTTTGGAGACAGACCAGTTTCTCTCTCTGTCTCTGTCTCTCTCTCTCTCTCTCTCTCTCTCTCTCTCTCTCTCTCTCTCTCTCTCTCTGCACGCCTGACTGTCTCTGCACATTTTGCCTCTTTTGATGTTGAGTTTTCTTGTTCACCAGACATGCAGATTCGACGTCAGAACTCATGTGAGAGCATCTCCAGTCTCAACAGCCTCACCAGTATGTCGAGTATGGGCAGCTTGAAGGACCAAGATGCCAAGAAGAAGAAGAAAAAGAGCTGGGTAAGAATGCAATGCTGCACGTGAGGCAATGTTTTACTCTCACAACCTGGTGTCTGTCTATGTTTAGTTCATTCTCCGTAGTGATGATGACATAGTAGTAAGTCTGTGTTGTGTTATTTTTCTGTTTTAGGTCTTTGAGGTGAGTGCAGTCATTGTGTCCCAATAAAGCCTCTATACCTTTCTGTCATACAGCATTATGGACCATCTAAAACTACAACGCAGTCCTTCAGTACCCTCCATCTCTGCTCATTGACCTCCTAGACTACTGATTGGCTGCCTGTTCTGTGAATATTACATTTGAACGGCTATAATTCAGTCAGAGAGGCAATGAGCAGACATGATGCTCCATACAATGCTCTCAGTTTCATCATCAAAGTTTATTAATTGCAGTTCTCAAGCTGTGTTTCTCTTCATTTACACCATGCTTTATTGTGTATTTTGTCCTTCCTTTAAATTTTGTACAACCTTACCAAGTAAAACAACATCTGCGTATAACTTAACTTTAACTTTGGCCTATTTGTAGAAAATGACTGGAAGCTTAAAGGAATAGTTTCTCATTCTGGGAAATGTTTGTTTTCTTGCCAAAAGTTGACACCACTCTTATGTGTGTCCGTTAAATATGAAGCCAGTTAGATTAGCTTAGCATAAAGACTAGAAACAGGGGGAAACAGCTAGCCTGGCTCAGTCTGAAGGTAACAAAATACGCCTACCAGGACATTTGTTTTATCCGTACAAAAATGGAAATGAAAAAAACAACAGATTGCGGTGGGTGTTTCTTGGCTGGGTACAGTAGATTTCAATGTCTCTGCATAACCTCACCAGGAAGGGTGTTTGTGAGCTTTAGAGGTGCTGATAGGCAGATTTTTTTTAATCCAGGCTAGCTGTTTCTAACCCGACTCGCCAGATGGTTTGTTACATGAACCATCTGAGAAACAATAATTGGAAACTGTTTGGAATTGGGCAGGCACTTTTAAAGAATACTTGGCAGGGATGAAATATCTATCAATCAAACTCTTACCAAAGACAGTCGGGAGAAGAGTGAAAACATCTTTTCCATCAAGAAAAGTCTTCATTGCTGTTTTTTGCTCTTCTTTCAATGAAGAAATCTACACTAACCTTTAGGAGCTGCCATTGTTGTTTAAAACGAACAGTCGCCACACCACGGCTGTAGCTGCCAGTAGCTCCTCACAGGACGCTGATTGGCTCGTGGTCTGGCTTGCCGGCCTCAAACACATTACTTGAAGCCTGAAAAGATGGATATGTTATCCTGCGATTCTTGCGTGATCTTGCGACATTGCGAGAATCCGTGCAAGGTAAAGCAGTGTCCCCCTTCCCTTTTGTAAACTAATGACCTGCTGCCTCCAGCTTCCTATTTAACAGACAGACATGAGAGTGGTATCAATCTTCTCACCCCACTCACGGCAAGAAAGTGAATACGCGTTCCCCAAGATGACGAACCACTCCTTTAATGTTTAGCATGTGTCAGATTAACAACAATCCTAACATAACCTTCTTTTTTTTTTACCTCTCTCAGTAATAAATGCAGTAAACATTGGTTCAATCGTCCGTCTCTCCTTCTTTCTCCCTGCTCCTCTCAATCTGTGTAGCTGAGGAGCTCCTTCAACAAGGCATTCAGCATCAAGAAAGGCGCCAAAACGTACTCAGACATTGAGGAGATCGCCACCCCCGACTCCTCAGCTCCCAACTCCCCAAAGATGCTCCATGAGGGGGGAGAAGAAGGAGAAAACCTGCCCTTATCCCTCAAAACATCGGCCTCCGCCACCTCTTCTGTGTAAGTACACAAACGCCTTTACTCTACTGGCTCTTAGCTCAATAGTGAGATAGCCAGTTTAGCTTTCATGGGTGTCTGGCTCTGATGAGTGCATCGTGTTCCCCCTCCAGGATCATGGAGACTACAGAAGAGGGAGACAACGAGGAAACGTCGGTATCAGACTTGCGCTCTGAACTTTGGGTGAAAGAGAGAGAACTGACAGACATCCGACTGGAGGCCTTAAGCTCCGCACATCACCTGGAGCAGCTTCGAGAAGCCATGAACAGCATGCAGGTTTGTTTTGCCTGCATGTGCACATTCAGTAAAGTACCTGAAGTATAAAATGATTGTTCATTTGTGTGTTAATATAACTTGAATTCAAAGTTTTTTCTTTCCTTCCTATATCCTAGTCAACGGTGGAGAACCTGAAGGCGGAGAATGACCATTTGAAAACAGGCACCGGTCCCACCTCGTCCACCTCCCAGCCTTCAGGCCTGGCCTCTCTCCTGGGGCCCTCACTGAGGCAGCCGATGTCCCTCACCAAGTCCTTCAGCCTCAGTCTGAATGATTGTAAAGATCCAGGTAAGAGACAAACACAGCATTGCACCTATTGCTCACGCACATGCACAGTATACATAAAAGGTATATTTATATACTCACTTCATCTCTTCTTTTTTTTACGCTCTTTCAGACGTGTCTTCAGTTGACTCGTTAAGTGTGTGTTCCCAGCGAGATGAGATGTGTGCACGAGTGCTTGTCCACATTGGAGATCAAGCAGAGGTAAACACCTTTTAATAGACACAATATCCAATAATGTCAGCAGCTTTAAATCAAACAGCTGAGACTGAGACACTCTTTCCCTCTCTCTGCCTCTGTAGGACAGCAAGCAGCAGCAGGAGTTCTACCTGGGCTCAGTGCCAGTCAGCGCGAGAACCGACTGGTCCTGTCTCGACTCGCTTATAGCTAAGACATTCAAGGTAAGTCAACACTTGTCCTCTCTCACTGTGTAGACATTAGTGGTTCTAATAAATAGTGTAGCTATGATTTGATAGATGAGTTCTCTTACTTATTTTCTTTTTTTCGCCAGGACTACCTGACTCAAGTGGACCCGACTGCCAGCCTGGGTCTGTCCTGTGATTCGCTGCACATGTACCAGCTGACCCAGGGAGGGCAGAGGGTGATAGGAGGGGATAAACCTCAAGCCTCACCTTATCGTTGTCTCAGCAGTGGTTCAGCTCGAATACTCGTCACTTTGAAAGGTTAGTGAGCGTCCTCGACTGATAGTAGAAACCATTCTAGTAATTTTGGTTAAATTGTGCGTAATCCACTTTCATTTGGATTGATTTCTTAGTCTCATTTTATTTTAGTACACTATAAAACTCAACTTTGAGACAGTGTATTTTTTTTTTTTTTTTTTTTTTATAAAATTAGCTTTTTATTTCCCAGTAAGGCAGTTGATTAAAGATGTTCTGACAAGCAATAATCAAAGATGGATATTGTGGAAACGGCTCTGAAGTTGAGGATTTCTTGCATTAAAGACGTTCCTGTTTGGTAGCCAACACTGAATTATTGAATGTCATGAATGCACCAATAGAGATAGTTTTCAAAACAGTCCCTGCTCACCACTGTATTACCTTGTATTGATAACTCAACTTTGACAAAAGATAAAGTCAAGAAAATCTTAACTGTGATGGATTTGCCTCACTCAAGCAAGATCAGCATTTCCCTGTTTTTCACATACCATATTCACAAGTATTTAATAATAAATACATAAATCCAACTGCTTTTCCACTCTCTCTCCCCTGTGGTTGCCTCTCTTTAGGTCTCAGAGAAAAATGTGTTGACTCGCTGGTGTTTGAGACTCTGATTCCCAAGCCGATGATGCTGCACTACATCAGCTTGCTGCTGAAACACAGGCGTCTGGTTCTGTCAGGGCCCAGCGGGACAGGAAAGACGTACCTGGCTCAGCGTCTGGCCCACTACCTCCTGCAGCGCAGCCAGACCGACTCGTCCGAGGCCGACCACGAGACCTGTCTCCTCGGTCGCAGCGCCGCCGTCACCTTCAACATGCATCGTCAATCACAGAAGGTAGCACTTGATGCTGAAGACAGTTATCTAGAAGTCTTTTCCTTTTTTTCTACACAAATATGGATTTGGAAATATAAATTCACCCGTCTGTTCTTTCACAGGAGTTGCAGTTGTATCTGTCCGATCTAGCAAATCAGATAGACAGAGAGAGCGGAGGAGAAGTGCCGCTGGTTGTTATTATAGATGACATTAGTGATTCGGCAGCCATCACTGAGCTTGTTAACGGAGCACTCACCTGCAAGTACCACAAATGGTGAGTCACTTCAGGCAGTTACGGTATTTCACTAGAGTTGAAATAAGATTTCATGAAAGTACATAATTTCCTCCTTTTGATATTTCAGTCCTTACGTCATTGGGACAACCAATCAGCCTGTGAAGATGTCATCTAACCACAGTCTGCACCTTAGCTTCAGGTGAGCACGAAGCACGTTTACAATGCCTCCTCTTAGTTTGCTACAATATTAAATATAACATGAATCTATCATATAGAGTAAAAGTAACATTTCATGCATGTGACCACAGGATGGTAATGTTCTCCAACAACGTGGAACCGGCTAACGGGTTCCTGCTGAGGTACCTGCACCGTAAATCTGTGGAATCCTACCAGGAGAAGGAGCAGGACTCTGCACGTCACCAGGCTCTCCTCCGCGTACTAGACTGGATCCCTCAGCTCTGGTACCACCTCCACACTTTCCTGGAGAAACACGGCACTTCAGACTTCCTCATAGGTGAGAGACAGTCGGTTGGTTAAAGCAGAAAACAGGAAAGATGGGGGGGATAATCGGATCTGGAACCAGTTAACATGAGATTTTCTCTTCCTCAGGTCCCTGCTTCTTCCTGTCATGCCCAGTATCAGTGGCAGAGTTCAGGCAGTGGTTCATTGACCTGTGGAACCACTCCATCATACCGTACCTGCAGGAGGGAGCCAAAGACGGCATCAAGGTGAGCACATGCACATCATAAATCACATATACTTCAAAGTGCTAACAACAACAAGACATTCATTGCTGCATCTCTTCGTCTCTCTGTTCTCTCAGGTGCATGGGCAGAAGGCAGTATGGGAGGACCCAGTGGAGTGGGTGAGAGGGACCCTTCCTTGGCCCAACGCACAGCAGGACCAGTCCAGGCTCTTTCACCTACCTCCCCCCAGCATAGGCCCACTCAGTGAGGAGAAGAAGGCCCCCAAAGATACACCTCCTCCCAGCACACTGGAGTCAGACCCACTGGTGAGAGTGAAAGTTTCTTTTGAGATGGGGGGACTAGTTCAGAGCAGAGAGGATGCATAGATGTGAAGTGTCAGTTAATCAGTCTAGAAACAGAAAATGAATTGGCAAACGTTTTTGATAGACTATGGGGTCCTTTTATAGGCACTAAACAGTCACGTTCTTATATGATGAAAGACTGCTCTAAGGTTTTGCACAGGTTAAATTAAAGAAAAGTGACGCAGCTGCAATTTTGCATTCAGTTTTCAAGACATCCAGAGTAAATACTGCATCAGAACTCATTTAGCACAGCACTTAATGTAAATCTGATTACTGGGCTCATTTGCATCTGCAGGCTCAATACTGTGCTGAATTGAAAAATTGAGAAGATGCAAAATTGTGCACCCGACGGTTATTTGCAACGAGTTACTTTGAATTTACATTTGTTAAATTTTCATTGTTTTATTTGTTTTGTTATTGTGGACCGTTGTTTGGACAATACAACCAATTTAAAGCTGTCCCCTTGAGCTCTGTGGATTTGTGACGGGCAGTTAGCTATTGTCTGACATTTCATAAGCCAAACAATTATGAGAGTAATCACAGAAATGTTCGGCAAGCTAAGTTCCTTAGTTGTCATAATGCTTAAGATGCATTTTAAGAAATAATTCATCTATGCCGAGCTAAATATAACCCTCGAAAACAAAACATGTCTGTTAATCTGACTCTGTGTCTCCTCCTGCTACCCAGATGGCCATGCTGCTGAAGCTCCAGGAGTCGGCCAACTACATAGAGTCTCCGGAGCGGGAAGGCTGTCTGGATCCCACCCTGCAGGCTACACTCTGAGAATAACATGCGACTGACTGTCAGTCAAGCTATGGAACTATGGACTCTTTATAACGACTGACACAGCGGGTGCAGTCCCAACGAGACTTTAAAGACTCAATAATTAACTTAACTGTGTGCTCAGTGAGCAGCTACGAAGCTAAATGTAAAGGATCTATAGAGAGAGTGATTATGGACGAAGGGTTTGCTCTGCCCTGTGACTAGAAAGACGATGCTTTCATAGGAAGCTGTGATGATCATGTGGTGTCTCTTCTCTTCCCTCAATTTGTTCCAGATGGGTTGTTGTTGAATCTGCAAGTGCATGGTAACCGGAATAGTATGATGCAAAAATATTACCTATAATCCTATTGATCAAAACCCATTTTTTTTTCTTTTTCATTTTGACTGCCACAACTTTCACCACAAACTAATAATTGGTGCTTACTGATACTGGTTTTCTTTGAAGGCTTCATTTTCACAAAGAAATTCATCTCAGAAGTAACTGATTTCCTCAAAAAGTAGGATCATCGCTTGACGACAGCCAAAAATGCACTTTATTTTCTACTTGTGGTAATTGGACTTAAGGAGGCTGTGTCAATGTATTAAACAGGAATCATGCAGTTCATCGGTAAATCCTCTAGATGGCAGCATCTACTCCTGCCTCAGTGCTCTCCTGGTGTGCTTTCTGACTTATCAAAGGTGCTCGGTAGAATATATCACACACTCTTTAACAGAGCTATGAATATGGCCTTGAATGTTTTTTTTCTTATCAATTCAGCCATTGTGTCATCCATGGATTGAAATATCAGAACTGTGAAGCTGTAAGAGTAACATGCATGGGTGAATAATGAATCGGTTTAAGGGTCAGTCTGTAAAGATCATCATGGGTGCACTCAGTAGCCACTGGTTTCCTCCAGTAATATACTGATACAACCACAGACATTGACCCAGCTCAACATATACTGTATTGTAAACACAGGAAAAAAAAACGCTTGTTTATGTAGTCTGCCCAAACAGGCCTAACATTTCTGGCTATGCTTGCGTATATTCTGTATTTAGTTTTAAAACACAAAAATTCTCTTGTGATAGATGAGGATACAGCTTTGAAAATCTTGATTTTGTAGGATTTTATACTGAGTCATCTTCAGAGATCATCTGTATACAGCAGCAATCACCTATGTATACCTAACACGCCATTATCGTGTCACTGTTTCGATAATTTCTCATTCATCACCCCACAAGGGGAAGTGGAGAACATGACTAAAAAAAAAACTGCCATCAAGTGATAAGAATCTGTACAAAACAAAAACCCCTTCCTCGTTGCATTTGCTCCTTCTCACACATTGTTTTTGAGAGTTACAGTAAGAGTAAGGGCTGGAGGTAAGAAAGGCTGAAACTCATTTATTAAGTGGCTTCCTCCTGTTTTCTTTCCTTTGTTTTTTTGCACATAATATATGTTAGAATACTAGATTACAGAGAGTATTTATTGCTCGCATCTCGACTGTTCTCGTGATGAAGGAAGAAAAAAGACATGTAAGAGGAGGAAACTAGAGATCCTCTTAAACCTCTCAGCCCTGCTGTGCCCCTTTGACCCTGAAGTACCTCAGACTGCCATTTTCTGTCCAGATGTTCCTCTACTGTCCAAACAGGGTGCTGGTGTAAAGTAGAGACATGATGCCTAAGTCTTATCTGTGCCTGAAACACAATTTGGCCTAAAGCTGCTTTCCGGCTGCTTTAATCAACCACACAGAGGCCTCGATTTAGAGGAAACATCATCACTTCCTCTCACCTACTCTGATGTCACTTTAATGTGGAGGGAGAGCGGGGGGTTTTGGCTGGTAGTCATGGAGATGATCTGTTTGTTAAGATGCTGTGCGTGGCAGTTAACTCTGCAATAGATGAGAATGTGTATCATGACTGAGGCTGCTTGTGTGAACTTTGACACCTTGAAATGAAGTGTGAAAGACATCTTTGTGGAGTTGCCTGAGAGTTGGAAGCAGTGTAAGAACAGATATTAGCCTGGAGATGTAATATCGATGCATGTATCCCTGGCGTGTTCCCAAAGTTTTGTTTCATTGGACCTACCACACTTAACCTTACCACGGGAGGGATTTTTATTAACTGGACATCTTCCTCTATTCATGTTGTTATTATTAAGATTTGTTTTTTTCTTATGCAAATATTTGTAAAGGTTACTTTCCTATTTTGTACATGACATCACTATTGTAAACACTGTAAATAGTCAGTGCGTCTGCGACAACAATCACTAAAACGTGTAGAGATCTAAGAGAAGGCTTGGCCCCTGTATGCAGAAAACGGGCGACCTCGGTGGTTTTATTGTCTTCCTCCAGTGGGAAGGAGCACTTGGCTTAAAAAAAGGGGCCTAATAATGGTTGTATGGCATGTCTCTATAAACACATCAAAATCCCATATGTCTAACATTGAGCAATGGACACAATAAAGTCATGCCATTCTTCACATCACTACCTGTCTCGGCTGTGTTTACATCATGTTTCCCACCAGGGGGCACCAATACTCCTGTAGCCTGTATAATAATTTATTAGGCTGTATGAACATTTTATTTGTATGTGGTGTTTTTTTGTCATTGCAGAATGTTATTTTTGCATTACTTAAAGCAGCAGTGGGTAGAATTGGAGCAAATATGATTTAAAAAAAAAGTTATTTTTATAAAACGGTCGCTATATCCTGACAGTAGTGCATGAGATAGGTAATCTGAAAAAAAAAAATCATGTGCCTCGGTGCTCCTAACGGCATCTGCAAGATTTTACAGACCGGAGGAAAACAACCAATCAGAGCCGAGCTGGAGCCTGCTGTCTCTGAGCTGCTGTCCAATCAAGCGGTCAAACTAGGCAGCGCTGATCAAATATGAATCAATATTCTGTTACTGTAATGCCTATTTCTTGCATAAAACGTTTTCAGAAACATCTTGTAGTGTACTGTTTAGCTGTAAAAATGAGAAAGTTTGTGACCCGGCAGCCATGTTGAGATCAGTTAAGGAAATACCAAGCACCGCCCACCAGCCGGAGCACAGCCAATAGGAACACTCTCTCTCTCTGAAATTACCTGTGATTGGCCAAAGTCTTCCATCACGGGCTAGATTTTTTAAAGCCTGAAAACAGCCATGAGGAGGTGCAGAAGTCTAGTTTTCTCTCAGAACACTTGAATTACAATATACTGAAAGGTTAAAAAAAAAGTTTTGCCCCAATGATGCCAAAAACATTCTGCTTACTGCAGGTTTAATGTAGATGTAATTGTTTATGTTTATTATTATTTTATATATATATATATATATATATATATATTTATTAAAGGTCCTAACAGAGATGAAGTTGTCTAGAAGATAACACTCAAATTGGGAAAACTTGCAAAAATTTGCAAGAAACTCTCGCGACTTGCAGATGGAAGCAGATTAAACATTGCGAGTGGGAAAAAATAAAAAAACATAAAAACAGATACATGGACAAGATGGGGAAAAGCAATTTCAAGACAGCAATTAAATTACCCTTTAAAGCGGCTTTTGAAACATTTTACAGATGAACAGTTTATTGATAGATGTGAAAAGCTACTCCATAATTTGGTTCCCCTAAATCTTATCTAAAATTGACTAGAATAGAATTTAAGAGGATGAAGACCTAGAAATTGAATAGAAGTAAACAGTATAATAACAAAAGAATATATAAAAACCTTAAAATAAACTAAGAATAAAAAAATTGAAGTTCCACCAATATACATTTTACAAAATAAGCTATAAACATGATATAAACTGCTCAGGAATATTCCCACCAGAAAGTCTTATAAATAAAAACACATATTTGATAAATATTTATATCATAAATAGTAAGAATCTGGAGTTTCTGAAATAGAGAAAAGTACTCGCCCAAACTATATTAGAATATGAAAGATAGGGATAAATTAGACTATAATAAAGAGTAAGGAGACAGTTTGTGGTGACAAGAGGACTAACACTTCTTATTATACCAATAGATTTATTTATTTTTCTCTGGATGTGACTGAAGATGGGCTTGAAGTGGAGGAGGGGAGTAACTTATTAAAGTTAGGGTGATGGGTGGAGTTGTCTACAAGCCCACCACCACCACCACCACCCCCTAACGCTATATATATTACTTTAAGATCCCTCCTGGCTCTGTCATCCAGAGGACTACTCACCAAGATGCCAAGCAAACCTGCGCCCATCAAGAAATCCCCAGCCAAGAAGGCTGCCGTGAAGGCACCTGAGCCCGCCCCGGAGCCCACACCGGCTCCCGCAGAGGCTCCACCTGCGGAAGCTGCTACACCTGTGGAGGCTACACCTGTTGTGGAAGCTGCTCCTGTCGAGGCAGCAGCTCCTGCACCCGAGGCAGAAGCACCCCCTGCTGCTGAACCAAGCCCCCCAGGTATCACTGGGAGATATGGACACTTTTTATAACCGCGAAAATCCCTCCTGAACATGGAATGGAGTACTAACGTTAATCCTTAAGATAACTACTAACTTTAGCTAAACTGGTTTATGCACAGGTGTGAAGTGATTAGCGTCTTGGAGTAATAACTCAATGTTATTGAGTTTTAGTGACTGCTAGTTTAAAGTTACTAGGATTTGGGAGCACTGAAGTACTTTTCCGTTGCCAGTTTATTAGGTAATGTTACACCTAAGCCAGCTAGGTAAATCTAGATCAGGGTTTTTGTTTACATTTTTATTCATCATTGTTGTAGGTCTTTGGTACGACGGAGTATTAGGACCACATTGAGGAAAAACAGATACATCTGAGATTTCGAGAATAAAGTCAGACGTTTAAGAGAAAAAAGTCATAGTATTATGAGAATAAAGTCATAATATTAGTATGTATATGTATAGTAGTATAGTAGTAGTTATCTTACGTGTTATTTTCTTTTTTCTTGTAAAGTTACGACTTTATTCTCGTAATATTACGACTTTTTCCTCGTAAAGTTATTACTTAATTCTCGTAATATTATGACTTTTTCTCGTAAAGTTGTGACTTTATTCTTGTAATATTACAACTTTTTTTCTCGTAAAGTTACGACTTTATTCTCGTAATATTACGACTTTTTTTCTCGTAAAGTTGTGACCTTATTCTCTTATTACGAGTTATTATTCTCGTAATATTACGACTTTTTTTCTCGTAAAGTTGTGACATTATTCTCGTAAAGTTATGACTTTATTCTCGTAATATTACGACTTTTTTCTTGTAAAGTTACGACTTTATTCTCGTAATATTACAACTTTTTTCGCGTCTTTTTATTTTATTTGCAAAGACAAAACAATTGTGTGGCTAGTAGACATGTTCAGTGACCTGCCACAATGGCACGTGAGGAAAAAA
>CAKAOH010033600.1:0-33494 GCA_916701665.1 Sebastiscus tertius | reverse complement strand
CTAAAAGCACAATATCACTCTATATTTCAGCTGCTTGGCAGTAATGTTAGCTGACCAGACGAAGGTCTCTCCATGAATCAATGCTGATCCTAGTGTTGGCTTTTCCTGCCTCAGCCTCCCGACCGCGGCCGGAGGGAACAGGGGAGACACCGGAGTTTTGGTCGGAGGCGATAACGTTTCTCTCTGCGGAGCCCCGTCACTTCACAAGACACGGGAAACCTCTGTTGGTCTGGAGGAGCTGCAGCAGTTATTTCTGCACAAACGTCCACTGAACATTCACTAGATATTCTCAGAGCTAAACTAACTCTTCTGCAGTGTGGAGTGAGCAGCATGCACGTGAGAGTGGAGCGAAAGAGTGAGAATGAGCGCGGTGTGTGAGTGAAGAGAAGCAGGCAGAGGAGCAGAGGAGCAGAGACTCTGGTCCTGGAGGCCAAAGCTACGGTCTCCCCCGCGTCCTCCAACCGCGACCAACACTGTTTTGCAAGACGAGCTTCACTAGATAGAACTTTGCGGTTTCGGTGCTTCCGTGTAGTTTGTGTTGGAGTCTGAGTCTGAACAGCGTAGCCACACGCGAGCGCACATGGGACACCGACCCGCAATGATTTATACGTGTAAGAAGAAACATGACTGACGAACACACTGCAAACTAACTACTAACTTTTATCCATCTTAAAATGTTGTCTTTATAATGAGCATAAGCTCACAGCCTCCCAGAGCTGCTATAGCATCGATATTCTCTGTAAAGTAAGTAAAGAGAGTAAGTAAAATAACCCTTAAAAGCCTTCACTAAACAGAACAGCAGTAACATTATGTCACTGAACAGGAATTTGTAGAAATGTTACACAAAGAAAAGAGCCATTTATTTTCACAGATCATACAACATTTTATACAAACTGGAGTTACATGTAGTGGTTGGTACACGGCAGGCACACACACACACTTTCTTGCCCATGTATGCATCCCCCCGGGGCAAACACACACACACGCACGCATGCATGCACGCACGCACACACACACATACACACACACTGAAATAGAGGCAACATTATACCATTAAGGCGGTCACTAATCATGCTCGACCTTTTTCCTCCACATGTCTTAATGTGTCTCAGCTAAACCCCCCATTAGTGGGTCCCCCACCCCCTAAAACACACACACACACACACACACACACACACACACACACACACACACACACACACACACACACACACACACACACACACACACACACACACACATCCTCCTACGCCCATAACATGAATTAAAATCCTAAAGTTATTTGAGCTTTCTGTGATGGTAAATGTATCAACCTTTACTCCATTACACCCAAACATCAGATATACTCCAAGTGCTTTAAAACAATCACTCAGACTTAATCACAGTTTTGACCCATGATCTGGCTCTACTTAAGACCCCATCCCCTCCAGCGGTGACCCCCCCCTCTGTGTCCTCATCCTAAATGGGAGTCGAAGAAAGCCGGGTGTCCCCTCCTCACCCAGAAACACACCTCTGCACTTAATATCCAGCAGCGTCTCTGGAGTAATTTCTGTGAAACTGCAGCCACTTAAAAAGCTCAAGGTGTTGGATATTATCAAGGCTTAACACGAGAGGTGGAGTGGAGCAAGAAGAGAGAGAGAGAGAGAGACATATGAGGGGGGAGTGAAGCGAAATAGAGACGAAAGAAGCAATAAAAACGTACAAGAAGGAGTGAAGAATCTCAGAAGAAGAACATAAAACAGGTGAGGGTTCAAGGCGTGCAGAGAAATGTTCATTTATTTACTCTCCATCCGAAAGCATAAACTGATAATAAGTCACCCAGCGGGGGCCTTTGGATCTCCTTCCAGCCGTTTTACAGTAAAAGATTATGGGTCATTAAAAAGAGGAACTGGATCAAAACAATGTGTTGCGATGAGAAATGGAGATGCCTCCCAGGCGCGATGGAGCAACGTACTTCCGTGAGTGACCGCACAAAATATACACGCACACACCCTCGGACGCCTTCAGCCGAGCCCTAATATGTATCCCACGATTCCTTGGGTGCCATCACAAGTTGCTCGTCTTGTAAACGTCAGCGGTGCGGAGGAGGAGGGGGGGGAGAGAGAGAGATGGTGTTAAATCCTCCAGAGGTTGAACCCCGCAGAGAGACATTTTTCTTCTCAGCTTCACCTGCTGAAAAGTAAATGTTTAAGCGAGCGCGGATAAACACCCCTAAATCATCATCGTGAGCCGTGAGCGTGCACACCTTATGGGGGAATTCTGGGAAATAAAAGTTGTCCCTTGGCTGTATCTCCGGGGGGAATCAGAAGTGTGACAGAGCTGATGTGTGTATGGAGGGATAAAGACACGAGGACGCACACTCTTTTAAAACAGATTTTGTTTAAGGTTGCAGTTGCCAGCTTCCTGGCCGCCATCCCCGTACGATGTTTCTGATCGTGCCGAGATACGACAGAAGGTCAACGCATCCCTTCAGCGTGCAGACTTTGCACCCTTAATCCTGGCGGCACAGATAGAGCTGCAGAAAATTGGTCCAAATTTTGTCTGTGGGAAACATTATCTCGTCTGATTCATAATGAAAGCAAATGCCTTGTCTTTGCTTGGGATGTAAACACGGATTAGGTTTTTCATTTAACAATATATTTGCTTGGCTTTGCCCCCACCCCCCACCACCCCTCCGTCTTCCTGGAACCCAAACAAATCATTACCGTAATCGCAGTTTTCCAACAGGACGGCGCTGTGTTTGGCCGAGAGGTTACACGCCACAGTTGCAGTAGGAGATGGAGCGCCGCTGCACTTTTCCACAAACACGGGATGTGACCTGATGGTGCTCCTGTATAGGTCACAGTAAACAAAACATCATTAGTTCTTACATGGAAATTTAGGGAAGATATTGCTGTATTAGACAAAAAAAAGTTCAATTTGGGAATCATGTCGGGGCCCTAAAGAAGAAAGAAAGGCCTTCAATGATAGTTTATTCAAATGTGCACAAAAGACACATGATGCTCCCCCCTATGGACTGTTTCTGCATCAGTGAAAAAGTCATAATATTCAGTTATTTTTTATCAAAACTGAGAGCAGTTGCGTCAAATGAGGAATGTGGATGACCTGGACTTAAAGGTTTCACTAACAGGCACCTTATTATGTCAGATTCTAGATATTGAATAAGAAATGAAACCGATAACACGATGTAAGAGTTGATAACCGGACGTGTTTTGAAGCAACGGGGACTGAAGAGCACAAAGAGATCAAAACCCAAGTTAATCAGAAAAGGATTAAAGCCCAGTGACTCAAAAATTACTAATTTATTCTTGTAATTTTCATTTTTTTCCCCTAAAAGTGCCCCTAATGCTCCGTCGTAGTATTCAAACTGGCAGTAAGTACAAAAAAAACCCTTCAACCCACTAGAATCTACACATGGTAGATGGATGCGTAAAGTGGCAGTAGGCAGCATATTTTTGGCATCATAGGGCATTTCAGGCTTTAGAAGCTCTAGCCCGTGACGGGAGACTTTGACCAATCACAGGTCATTTCATTGAGAAAGCGTTCCTGTCGACTGTGCTCCTGTCATGTGACCAGAACTTGGCGTTCCTTCAACAGACTTCACAATGGCGGCGGTGTCACAAACTTTCTCATTTTACAGCTAAACTGTGCACTACAAGATGATTCTGAAAACATTTGACGTAACATAATATTGATTCATAGTTTGACCGTTTGGTCGGAGTTCAGAGTGATTGACAGCCGGCTCTCATAGACGGCAGCTGGACAGCAGACCTCAGATCAGCTCTTACTGCTTGTTTTCCTCCGGTCTGTGAAATCTTGCAGATGCCGTTAGGAGCACTAGAGGACACAGGAGGACACGGAGGAACATGATTTTTTTCAGGTTACCTGTTTCATGTTCTACTGTCACGATATAGCGTGGTAGTAGTAATCATATTTTCTCGCTAACTTCAGCTTTAAAGGTATACAGTGTGTAGGATTTGGCGGCATCTAGCGGTGAGGCTGCAGATTGCAACCAACTGAATCTACTCCCATGTGCCAAGTGTGTTCGGAAGTCGATGCAAAAACGTGAAAACGTCCCTATCTAGAGCCAGAGTTTGGTTTGTCTGTTCTGGGCTACTGTAGTGATCATACACTAAAGAAAACACACTAACAAATACAGAAGGAAGAGGAAGAAGAAGTGTTGGAAATCAGGAATTGAAAGAAAGAGGAAACAGAAAACATCATTTAACACAAACATTCAGAAAATTGGTGCTGATGTTGTTTAAAGCAGATTAGACTCAAAGTTATTGACAGCGTCTTATATGTTCGGTTCCAATTCAATTTATTTGAAGAGCATTACATTTGTTGTGTCAAACCACTTCTTAAAAAAAAAAATGACATGACCTTCTGTGGGTTGAGAAAAACCCACCACCCACTGGCTTATAAAAACCCTCCTCTGGATAAAACTCAAACTGAAGTCAAACTTACTCCTCCTTGCTTCGCTTTCACCTCACCTACAGCAATGATGTGGAACAAGTGACACAGCCTGTATAGTATTATTTTATTTGGCTGTCCTTTGGGGCAGCACAGGGTGCTGGCAAGCAACCCCCTCCATCAATACTCCCTCCACCCAACACACACCGCACCACCTCCCCGCCTCCCCCTCAGTATCTCTCAGCTCCCAGGAAGCTGCCGGGCTTGGCTGGAGCCAGAGTTCTGCCCCATCCATCATCCTTATCAGGAGGGAGAGTCTGGCTGCACCGAGGAGAAGAAGAAGAAGAAGAAGAAGAAGAAGAAAAGATCAGCTTAAGAATTAAAAGCAAAGGCCGCATTTTTTAGATGAAATAACAAAACGCAAAAGAAGCACACAACATCACGTCACGCCCCGACCTTTTTTTACAGCGCTTTATGATGCACCGAGAGGCGTGCATGTGTGTGTGTGGCTGTGGTGAGGAATCAGGACGGGGGTTAAGGTGGGGGGGTCGGCAGTGATAAGCCCTGATACAAACAATAACAACAGGCACCGTCCAGCCACATCAAAGACCCCCATTTAGATTTTGTGTGGTTGAGGGGGTGCACGGTTGGGATGGGTGGTGGTGGTGGTGTTTGGGGGTGCTCTGCAGTTACAGTGGCTCATCAAAGCATCGGCAGCAGTCTGACCCCGCAACCAGGACGGTTCAGGACATCTTTTACGGCTCTGTTTCAAATAAACAAAACACACGGTGAACAACACACAAGACAGAGGAGAGGAATGTCCAAACCGACTGCTTCGGTCCTGATAAAGAGGTTTACGGTCGGAGCTACTTACTGCTGTGGATAAAGAGCTGGATGCCATAACTGTCAGTGTGTCCTCTGATGTCAGAGGGAGCGTTACACAGACCGGAAACACTTTCACTAATCAAAGCACACACTGAAGATGAGCATGAGTTGTCTTTATTGTATCTGTGAGGATGCCCGATTAGAAATTATGGAGCGGAAAATCAAAATCAATTTCTATAGCACATTTAAAAGCTGACCAAAGAGCTTCACAAACATAGGAAGAATAAAGCAGGTCAACAAAGCAGACAACAAAAACATGCATATACACAGGAAGAGATCCAAATCAGATAAATAAGTGATGCAAAAACTCATAAAAAAATGCATTTAGTAGTTACAAATTAACTTTAAAATTAACTCAAGAAGTTTCCAGATACCAAAATATATCTGTTGAATTACAAAGATAGAAAAATCTTTCAATTTGATGTAATTGTGCAGCCAAAAAAAAAACTATTTGTGCACTGTTTGTACAATCGTTTTTTTTATTATTATTATTTGTATATGACTTTGAGGTGAAAGGTTAGAAAATATTGGTGCTCAAGAAGTCGATATTACAATTTAATATTTAATATTATTTATACTTATATATCACATAAGCCTTTTTGTACTGGCTGATAAATTAACCACACAGCTGTTGTCTTCAGCGGGGTTCATATAACAAGTTAAATTTGCATATAATAGTCAAAAGCTTGTATGCCAAATGAAGTACAAGGAAGTAAATCACAAGTTTATGAATTTATATTGAGAGCTTTTGTTAAGTAATGCATGAATGAAACAAAAGATTTGCACGCCGTATTAAAAGCTCCCTGCAATTTGAACATTTCGATCGAACAGATATGATTGTGATCTGCATGATTGAGAGTCGATCTGCTCTCAAGATTGACTCTCAATCGTACATATCACATTCACATTGTTCTGCTTTGTGACGGTGACTTGATAATACCTGACAAAGATCTCTGTTAGATTGAAACGCTGCACAATTTTTAGATTCCTGGGAGCTTTTAATACAGTTTAATACAGTGTGCAGTTGATTGTTTTGATCCAGCACCTGTTGAAGTGACCCAGCATGAACCAGATATACAGTAGCTCCTCAGAACTGCAGCTGAAACAGCAGCAAAAAAACTTCAGCATCAGAAATGACCGGAAACAAAAGCAAATAAAAGTCAAGCACCCTTTTAGAAAGGGAGTAAATTGTTATTTTTTTAACAAATAGATGAAATGTATTCTGTGTTTTATGCTGTCCTGATGCTACTCAGAGATGCTCGTCATCCCAGGCACCATCTACCCCCCCTCACCCACCCCCACCCCTCTCCAACGCCAGAGGGAAACATAAACTCATCCATCTTGATGATCACAAAAAAACAAGAGCAATCCATCTCGCTGGAGATGAATGGGCTGGAAACGTAATAAAAGTGGCTCTCTAATGGTGTATAGTTGTATTAGGGCCCCGTTTATAAAAGCCATAAGGCCATTGTCAGGCAGGCAGGGAAATACAGCATCATTACAGCTCTGTACAGACGTGGATCAGCCTCTGATAACATTAAAGCAAAGCTTCCTTTGTGTGGCGGTGATCTGCTCTCCACCACCGTAACTGGTTCTGGCGTGAGCCAGACGAGCAGCAGCTTTGAAGCTGCGCTGTGTCGCAGCCAGAGCGGCCGAGGCAGGGCTTGGCCGATGTCAGAGCCGAGCAGCTGACAGGACGAGTGTGGGCTGTTTGAAATGGAGGTGCTGCTCGCCTGTGTGATGTAATTAAAGCTACATCCCAGAAACCAGCTTATTCCTCTAACTTAGTGAAGTAAAGGGCTCTATTACAGGTGATTAAAGGGCCACAGGTCAGACATGGTTTGTGATTTAATTGTTGGATGGATAGAAAATACTTTTCTAGTGTTAGATCTTTAGCTAATAAATGAAGATATGATAAAACAAAAAATAAGAGTATGACCTAGATAAACTCGGATGGCAGGACATTTTAGGACTCGACTTAAATAATTTTTTAAATGTATTTTAAGCTTCACTTTAACAACATTTTAACGTTCAGTTTGCATTATTTATTGCATAATTTGGGGTGATTTTATGCCTTTATTGGAGATTTATGCAGAGAGGAAGGAAATGATGTGAGAGAGAGATGACATGCACCAATGGTCCATACAGCCGGACTCGAAACCGGGCGCATTTTGGTTCAAGGTCAGCACTTTAAACCCCAGTTACCATGGCAACAAAGCAAAACTGAGGTTGGCAAGGTATTCCTTCTTTGGTTTCAGAGGTATCCTGTCATCACAAATTACAGTCAGAGTAATGAACAATTGGATTCTTCCTCTAGGCATCATCACTGTGGACCCGAATCTGGACTGATCAACACGACATGCACTATAGCATGACTACAAATAATGATAATAAATAGCACTTCAATGTTTTATATTGCTGAGTGTGTTTCTACCTTATATTGTGAAATTAAAGTGGCAGGAGTCATCAAAATTCAAAACAGTCGGTACAAATGTAGATGCAATTCGAAGCTAATCGGTAACAAAACATGCGAGAACGCTGGTATTTCCCTCTTAATGGACAATGATCAGAGAGTTTTCTTAAAATTGGATTTAATTTGAGTGATGTGTTTTCTATCATTTCAAAAAAAAGCTTTTGCAACAAACACATCGCTGCTGGAATTAGTCTGGATCGACTCGCTGCACCTCACAGTTTGCAGCATCTGAACATCCCACCACCCAACCGGTCCAGTCCGAATCAATAAACAGTTCTTTTATTTGTAAAACCTCACGAAGAAAATCATCCCGGCTCATCCTGTGAAGCGAGCCATGTGGTCACAACCTCTCCCTATATCTCTCTCTCGTGTTTCCTGTCACTATAATCTAAATAGCCAATTCATATTTAAACCAAGACTCATAATAACAACCGTAAAAAACTGAGCAGACGTGAGAAGATGTTGCTGGGAGTTGAAAAATCAAGGTTGTGTGATATCATTTGATATATCCCATAGAAAGTAATCTCTGTAATTTCAGCTACTTCTTTTTTTTATGCACATCACTTATACTTTATTAACAAGAACTGGATGTTAACAATTAGAAAAAGAGAAGATGTGTATAATGCAAATGGTATAATATCAGTACATGAGTTTGTTTAAATGTTTTATTTGTTTTTTAGGTACTTGTAGAGGTAAAACCAGCGCCGCAGCTTGGATTTTAACAATACCACCCCTTCACCCCAAGAAATATTTGACTATCCACCAAAACCATCTAAAAAAACAAAGCAATCAGCATTCAGTATATATTAAATCAGCATTAATTATCATTTCCACACAGAGCCGTACCCAAGTAACAATAAAGCCCTCCTTCATGTTTCCAGTATTGTTTTTTTTTCAAGATAACGAGTTAAATTTTATCTCATTACTCGATGCGCTAAAAGCTGTTTCAAAGCTTTCTCCATAATGATGCTTAGAATATGGTGTTGACATACACAACCACTTTATTTTAATTTATTTTCATTTTTTATTTAATTTTTAATTTAATTTCTAATTAAATTTTTAATTAAATTTTTGGTTTAATTTTTAATTTATTTTTAATTAAATATGGGCCTAAAATTCCTCCTCGGATCGTTAAAAGCCCCCAAATACCCAGAGACAATACTGAGGACGTGACCCCTGTGTCCTCGATGGTAGCTGAGTACAAAAGCTCCTGCAATAACCTTGCACATGTTGAATTTTGCACATTTACATTTCCACATTTACTACCTCAATTATCTTTTATTTAAAAACAAAACATTGTAACTTGCACACTTTGCTAATGTAGTTATTCTATGTGCATATTTTAGATTTTTTTATGCTACTTGTAGTAGTCAGGTATTTTTTATAGTGTATTCCAATATTTTATATATTGTATATTATTTCTCTAGTGTTGAAAAGAACATTTTATTTACTGTTCTGGTGCTTTGCCTGGTTAACCTGCTGCTGTTACAGAATAATTTCCCAATTTGTGATCAATAAAGTACATCTATCTATCAATCTTTTTACTATAAGAGGTTAAGCATTAAATATATGAGCACTATCCTGTGTGAAAAGGGATTTTAATATCACACAAACTACAGAAAACAATAAGAAAAGCTTGCAACTATTGAACAGACAACCGAGCCAATTGGGAAAGTCATCGTCCTCCGGTCAGATCCAAATCATAAATTTAATTTTCAAACATTCCCTGCACTGCTTCATAATAATTCAGTACGTAATTTAAGCCAGAAGAAGCTGAGACACGATCAGCTCGTTGGACGAGCGTGAAAAGCTGCTCTGTGGATCTCGTGGCGTCCTGACCGCGGCGGCCTCGCGTGCTCTTGTGCCGCTCGTTGTTTTCATAAAGGGGGCAAAGCTCGGAGGCCCCCCTGACAGATACGGAGATGTAATTGGAAGCGTCTGGCGTTGTGTGTCAGCCTACAACCTCAGTGCTTCTGTCTACACGTACAGAGAGATTCCGACCTGTACACACACTTAAAGTCAAGTCACAGTATATCATGACCCGACGTCACAGGTTTGCTTTTACACTGATCTATTGGCTGTGAGAGACCGTGGGAGAAGGGAGTGGATGCCTGTCTGCCCTGAAGGCTCATCCACGTTTGGTTATGAAGTAGTAAAAGAGAGAGAAAAGGTAACTGGGAGGCAATTCAGGAGCTAAACAAAGCCAGGAGGAACACAGTCACTGCGGTTGTTTAGATTTAAAGGTCCCATATCGTGCTCATTTTCAGGTTCATTCGTATATAATATATATATTTTGTGCTTCTACTAGAACATGTTTACATGCTGTAATGTTCAAAAAAGACTTTATTTTCCTCATAATGTCTTCCTGAATATACCTGTATTCACCCTCTGTCTGAAACGCTCCGTTTTAGTGCATTTCTACGGAATTGCGTTGCTAGGCAACAGCTTGGGTCCATGTTTATTCCCTGTCAGCTGATGTTATTCACATACACTGCAACAGGAAATAAACTGGGACACATTTAAAATGTTTACGTTTAAAACCAAGTAATGATCTATATAATTGTATATTTGTGACATCACAAATGGACAGAAATCCAAACAGCTTGTTTCAAACGCACAATTTCTGAATACGGGCTGTGTGTATTTCTCCGTATATTGAGCGTTTTGATAGTTTAACAGTATTTAAACCTGCTTTATAATATAAAAGACATGAAAATCTCACTTTTTACAATATGGGACCTTTAATAAAGTTTTCTTATTTGTGTGACAGACGATGTGAAAATGTTTATAAAGGTTTATAGGAGAATCTTTAGAGGTTGTTGGGAACACATCATGTTTGACGGTATCAGTTTTAACTGAAATGTACATCATATGTGATGTACTATTTACTACTGTGCATGATAATGCATCACAGAAAGAGAAATTACAACAAGTCCACCTAATTAAATGGCAAAATACGTAATTTATAACTTCCCTCCAGAACAACACATAGAAGCTTTTCCTGATTTGAAGAAGGAAGCGACAGGAAGACATAATTTGTCTGTGCCTGGCTGTCCACAAACACTGTTCGTAGCTATACCTACGTAATCGTGACATAGTATAAAGAGCAACAACGTCCGTTGTCCTCTCCGTCAACGTTGACTTATTTGTCACATAACTTCTGTGCTTAAGTTACGTCACTTCGGTAGTTATCATAACCTAAACCACGATCTTTTCCTAAACCTAACTAAGTCGTTTTGTTGCCTAAACACAAACCTAGCAAAATAACTTTTCGTAAGATATCATACGAACTGTTGTATGTTGCTTACAAAACCGTTTTAAACCTGTTTTACGATGTGACAACGCTATGGTAAAGGTTTGGTTAGCTTCAGCAGGACAGGATTTAGGGTTAGGAAAATATATGGATTGCGGTAAAAATAATAACTTGGATAAGGTTAGGGGACTTTGGTTAAAATCCCGATAGTCAACGTTGGTTAAAAGGAACCAACGTTGACTATCGGGAGGAAAAGTCCAATGTTTTGTTGATCCATCCACCCCGACCTCCTCCTCCTCCCTCTGTGGACTTCCTCCTTTGCTCTCGATGGAGAGTCATAACTGATTTGACTGATTTTGTAACGCATAATCCAGAATGTGAATGATATGAATTGCAAATGACTTTCAAAACATCAACAGGAGGTGAGATGTGTCGGGTACAAGGTGCCACTAAAGGGCTCTGGAAACTAACTTGTTCAACTTCTAAATACCTGTTCCAGTGAAAAACAGGCCGACATCATAACCTCCTCCCGTCTGAATCCTCTTCCCGATCAAGTCTCCAAGAATTCTTTGTCTTTTGCGTCTTTGTATTCTTGACATATTGAATTGTATTAAGTATTTCCTCAAATGTATTCACAGCGTTGCACTCAGTTGTTCCCAAAGAAAGGGACGGGTGATTGCTGCATAAAGTGGGCATGATTGTCACGTTGTACGTTTTGGAAACTAACGTAGGCCAACCCTGATTAAGACGTTGGAAAGGTCAGACACTGTTAGACGATCCGACAAGCACTTACAGTAGTTTTAAGCATACAGAGGCCAAATTCAAAGAAGGTATCTTCAAAGAAAGTGAAACTCAGACAAAAACCATGAGCTGAAATAAAATAAACAGCGTTTAAAACATAGTGATTAAACCCTAAACGGCTGAAATTTCATCACCATATGACAAAAAATTGATGTTTTTTTGTTTTACTCTGATCAAAAGTGGCATCACTTTTTGCACATAATGTGTTTATGTTTCCATAAGACCATGATGATATATCAACACATATATAAACAATATAAAAACTGGAGTTGAATTATTACCTGATACGAAATGCACAATTTATTTGGCATCTGTCTTACGTAAATACGTATAAAGTCAAGCTCAGCAGGAGACACCAGGCATCACATTTTATTTTTCATTTGAGCATCATTCATCTGGGTTGCTTCCTGGTTATCTAGAGGAGAGAATCATCCAAGACAGCAGCAGTTAACACCTCCAGCTACAGAGCCGCAGTAAGCACAGTTCACAAGTGACTTAGACTATCTTGCAGCAGAGAGCATTTACACTCTGGCAAAAGTCCCAAACATCAGACGGGACGGTACCAGCATGAGATGGCTGATAGGGAAGCGGGACTAAACAACATGTGACACGAGCAGAATGAACCATAAATCCCATCCGGGGCTCAGCGAGAACGAGCAGTGCAGTGAGTGGCCGCAGCAAAAAACGGCCAGATGTGGAGCGGTGCTGCTGAGGAGGGAGACAGATTTATGGCCTCTTCTTTAATGAGGTAACATCCTTTTCTCTCATAAGACTTTTAAGAACTTTTTTTTTTTTCTCCCACATGCAAGAAAAAAGCGAGGCGAGGATGCAGAAGGGAAAGAGCATGGGAGGGGAAAAAAAAACGTAAATGTAAAAATTATTTTTCTTCTTACGTCGTTAAAGCTGCCGCTGCAGAAGAAGGGAGTTTCGGGAGTGAGAGGGAGGATTTGAAAACAGAGTAATGCTTTAACAACACAATATGATCTACTGTGCCGTCTACTCGTATGATTTGCAGTTGATTGCAGTTTTAATGTTTGCAGTTGGTGGGAAAATTACAGACTACACTCGTACCTTTGATCATAAACCATAGATGCTCATGTTAAATTATGATCCTCAATATGTCTCTTTATTTGACAGCCACAATTGTGGTTCAATTCATGCATCTGTTTAAAGACAATTTGTTGTTTATTTGTCTCCAAATTTACAAGTAAAGGCGTCTCTCTGTGCTGCCAAAAGTCCAGTTGGAGTAACAAAGTATGCGTTTGAAGGCCAAAACACTGCACAATGGTTTGCAATACTCATACAACTCCGGAAAGTTATAGTGGTGGCAACATTTTTATCGTTCGTCATGACGATCATGAGGTAAACAGTAGAAATAAACCCATGTAATCTAACAGGAATGTTCACTATGTACGCATATTTTAGGGCTGGTTATTGACCGAAATAACTCAGTACCAAGTAGTATAGACACTTCTCCAGTCAAACGATACGTGCAATCGTTGTGGTTTAACTTATGCATCTGTCTAAAGACAATTTGTTGTTTATTTGTCACCTAATTTACGAGTAAAGGCGTCTTTCTGAGCTGCTAGTTGTTGTTAGCTTGTCAAAAGTCCAGTTTGAGTAACAAAGTCTGCGTTTGAAGGCTTAAACACACCAGTTTGTAATACTCATAAAGGATTTTACAACTCCAGAAAGTTGTAGCTGTGGCAACTATTTTATCTTTCGTCATGACGATGACGAAAACAGTAGAAATACAGCATTCAAGTAATCTAACAGGAATGTGCGCTAACATGTATTTGAGGGCTGGTTATCAACCGAAATAACCCAGTACCAAGTGGTATCGAAACTTCTCCAGTCAAACCAGCCCCTTCTCATTCCCAGGGCATTAAATACCGAGGCTATTGGTGCCTTCAAATGGGGTCGTGTTTACCGTATTTACGAGTTGGGCCCATATGAACGCCCCCTCATGTCTGAAATTTCCGAGTTCACGACTGGTAGTCGAGTAGGAAGTTATGGTTAAGTTAAGGTTATAAGTTATTTTTTCAGTGCATATTAATAAGTTAATATATTGTTATTTTAGCCGTATATTGTTTTTCTTCATAATTTTATAATATGTCTGAGGAAAATGCTGATATTCCCAACGGCCTCATCTTTTTCCTCTCTCATTACACCTTTGCATTTACTGCATTATGTTGTTACCCGCTTGCTAGCTTGCTAAATTGTTAACCTCTGCGGCTTCTAGACGCCGACAGTAACGTTAATATTGCCGTTGCTTAGCAGCGGCGTTCTCACGACTTAACCTCTTGAACGCCAAGCATATTGTGTACATGATTTCCCGCGTTGTAAACACGAGCTGACGAGTTTCATTTGAAGGCACCATTTGTCTCGGCCGTCAGCGTTCGGTACCACCGTACGAGGCACCCTTTAGCGCCACGTATGAAACGCACCGGGCGTTCCATTAACTACAATGTAAACCCATCAGCATCAACAGGAAACGCTCAGATAAAGTGCGCCCGGAGTGTGGTGACGTAGTTTGAAGAGCAAAAAGAGACAAACAGGGCGGGCGTGAGGGTGGGTGGATGTGTCCAACAAACACAAGGCTTTCATCCAAGAGACCGCTGTTTGTGTCCTGCACGTCACGTTACAATCAGCTGATCGTTCGTGTCCCATGTTCACAACGTTCAGCTTCATTTTTTAAGGGTACTGGTATTGATGCTGGCATTGTAATTTTTGAAATGATACCCACCCCTAGTATATTTGACTGGCGAACGCCTTGCCGGACGACATTGTATTGCAGCAAAATTGAGCCAGTTTCAACCTTTCTTTGGTGTTTTCTCCTCGAGCTGTGACATTAAATGAATGAATCCATGCCCTCAGTATCACCTCTTATCAAATCAAAGCCTCCTCTATTAAAAAAAGAAAAGTCCAGAGGGGTGATTAGGGCCCGCAGCAGATTGCATCCTATAAAACCGAAGGGCCTCTGCTTGTTTTTGCTGAGGCGGTGGGCGGCCATTTATGAGCTGCTAACATGAATGAAACAAGGTTTTAAAACAGAGTAGGTAACAGAGGATTTGTGTGGCTGCACTCGAGGGCCTTTCGCCCCCAAACACTGGTGCAGATTGTGCTCGGGCTCTGAATGGCAGAGTCATCACCCTCTAACTCCTCTGCTCATTATACGGCCTCTCCACCTTCACTCAGCGGTGTTTGAACAGCACTGAAGGACCCTACGAGAAGGAGAAAAAACACGCCACCAATCTCATGAATGGGCACCGGTCCCCTCTCAAAATAAATGGGAGAGAAAAAAACAAGGTGGGTAAATATCCCAGCAGTTGACTGAAAGCGACAAGAGTCAAAATTGAATTTCCGTGGAAGTGATGTAATCCGCTGGCCCCGGGTCAGACCGAGATGTTATTATCTTAATTTGGGGTTCATTAATCGCCGGTGAAGCGGGCTGATGACAAGGTTTCCACCTTGTCCCAGCTGCACGGAGCTGCCAGCTGATTTAGGACGGCTCCCTGCCTCGGTATGTAAACCATTTGCAGCAGGAATGTATAAGCAAGCTGTAAAAATAGGATTTGAGCCTGAGACATACAAGACAGATCGTGCCGTAAAACAACGCGCCCCATCTCCACCGCAGCCTGGCGGGGGCGGTCGACTTGTTTTTGGGGGGTGGGTGGATAGTGGATAGTTGGTTAGTTCTCACAAGCGAAGGGAAGCCCGCAGGTTCAGAGTTCGGGCCCTGGCGACAGGCCGTAGATTTGAGGAGGAGGAGGGGGGGCGTGTTTAAAACTGAGAATGGATTATAGGCTCCAGAATGCTGTAATCCTCCTCACAAATAAACGATATATAACGTACGACTCTCACGAGGGGGGCTTAGGGAGAAGACACTTTCACATGCAGGCAGAAAAAACATACACTCGCCGTCACGTCTGCACACTCACACGCATGCACATATCTCTAGAAGAGACAAGAGAAGAGAGGTCCCTGCACTAAATCTGAGCCAGTAAAGAAACACTACCTGTTAGCCGAGAGACCGAATCGTAATCCGGAGTGAAATAAGATCACGGCAGCCTCTGTGAAAGCACGAGGAGAAATATTGACAGCATGATGCGAGGAAGCAGCGAAGCTTACCGCTTTTACATCCATCAGCAGTCTGAAATCACAGTTAATCGCGTTTAAAAGCACGAGAAATCAAAATGCGGGTCAGTGTCATCACAGGTGTGAAGAAGAGAGGGAGACACAAGTTGAACACAGGAAGAGAGAAAGAAGAAATCATTTGAACTAAGGTACAACATCTCTGTCTGACAGATGGAAGAGAAACACACGAGCAGACGTCGTGCACACATCACACATGTCTGCTCAAGAATGTTTAAGAAACAATGACTTAACCTTAATCCTAACCCAAACAACCCAATGCAAACTTTGGGCCTCTTCTACATTTAAGGAGTAAAAAAAAAACTGCCTTTAATAGTTTTCTTCAAAATCTTAACTGATTAAACGTCAGAGTTGATGCAGAAACCTTTTTGATGAATTAAGAAAACAAAAAAAAACGGAAAGATGACTGAGACGTTGGGATGTTCGTCTGTAGCAGACTGAGAGGTGGGAGCAGCTTTTCATTCATACAGTGACAAATAAATGTGCTGTGAAATCCCTCTGACATCGTTTAATATAGAGACTCTACGATCATTTTTGAAGTTGTAAGTTTGATATCTCTGTGTGTATGATTCACCTGCTGAAACTGAGCTGCAGGGCCGTAGCAATATTTCCTCATACAATGATCCGTATGATATCTTACGTAAAGTTATTCTCTTGTCCAGCAATACATGACGCACGTATCAATTTCCGCCCCAGTCTTTTCAAAATAAACTTCCTTCTTCACAGGAAACTACTTGATTAAGTTTAGGAAAAGATCGTGGTTTGGGTTAAAATGACTTTGGAAGTGGCGTAACTTAAGTATCAATGTTGACTTATGGTTTCACGTGGGGTACAAACACGAGTCTCCTCGGAGAAAGTCTGGTGTTTTTTGACCCACCCATCCACCCCGACCTTCTCCCTGTGTTTGTCGCTCTTCATACGTCCTGGTTCACAAATACTTTGATTACATAAAATTAGTTTTTGTGGGATATACACAAATTAGAGTGCATTACTTATTCGGAGAACAGCCTGGACATAGTCAAGAGTCCTGATCGACCCCAGCAGAACCCCACCCATCTAAGAAATTAATGACAAACCACCAACCAAATTGTGAAACTTTCTGAAAATTAAAAAAAAACAACACAATTTCACATTGTATTTATTGATTGTGCACATATTGTCTCCTTGCATTATTGTCTAAATATAGTTTCGAAGTCTGTTCCACACTGCCAGGTATGCAGTTCTGGTGGAGGATGCACTCTTATTTCATATGTTTTGTTTTTGTTTTGCCTAAAAACAGTCCAATTTTAAGATATCAAACCCAACATGACGTGGAATCGGGGAATGTAAACGCCTCTTCAGGGTCTTTAAACCCCCAAAATTTTGAGAAATATCACAGGACAGGAGGACATGACCTCTGTGTCCTCAGCAGCAGCTTGAAAACAGCAACAACAAATTAGATAAATGATGATAAATCAGGAGAACTGAACGGGTTTTGCTTACAGAAACCCAGAGAGAGAAACTGATGGAGGAGAGGGATGGCTTTTTTTTTTAAAAAAAAAGAAGAGTTAAACTAGACAAACTGACAGGGGCAAAGTTGAGTTTGGATTTTAAAGTGTACCAGGCACACGCATGTTTGAGGTTCAAAGATGTCAAGACGTGAGCATTTATCATATCGCTGAGTTTCGTGTGTGCCGTCCTGCAGACGACGTGATCCCAGATCTATATCCAAGTCTTCACACTGACACGGGAGGTCTGGATGAAGGGCGTCGCCCCAAAAACAACTGTGCATTACGTGTTGTTCTTGTCTTTTTTTTAAGACCAAACAACATAGAATATAGATTTACTGAAGTGGCTTGCAGTCTTACGGATGTTTAGGTCCGTAAAACCTCTTCTCTGACCAGAACGGTCTCAGCAGTGGCATCCTGGATATAAATATGTTGTCTTGATGCCACCATGACTGACTCCCAGCTTGACTCAACATTCACTCAGTGCCAAATATACTACCTGTCATATGTTGTGTGGTTGGTTGTAATCATCGTGTCAGGTTTGGAGGAAGGATTTGATTTTCTAGATGTAATCTTGCGTGCAGCTCTCTGTCTTGTCAGGCTCACGGAGGTCTGGAGAAATTCCAGATTCAACAAAATTTGGTTAGAAATGAGCCGGAGACGCAGCGGGGCCGTTGTTATAATTTCAAACAATAAAATTATGCCTCAGAGACGTTGTTTGTATCCGACAAAAAGCCAAACCAGAAGTGCTGTTTCCGTTTCTTTTTAAACAAAACTTTTGCCAGACTTCTGTCTCGACTAGAAGAGAGAGGTGGAATATAGTAGCAACACTTTATAAACTTAGCATTATCTTACTTTTGGACGACTTAAACCTTTTTACTCCTACGGGTTTTGCTGAGAGAAATGGCTCTGCTCACACTCAGTTCATCTACTGTGGGATCCCTCCTCTGTTGCTCTTTCTTCATATTCATTTTATAACCTGAATCAACGTATCCTCATACAACAATTCGTATGATATATTTTTTTTGTGCATTTTCCTACGAATATCCAGCAACACGTGTCAGTTTCTGCTAATTACATGCATACAGGCTTTTCAAAATAAACTTCCGTCTTGACAGAAAACAACTTGGTTTGGGGCAAAATAACTACGAAAGTCTCGTATAAGTACGGAAGTTACGTGACAAGTAAATTAACGCTGACTTCAGGCTTCACACGGGGTACAAACACCGGTCTCCTGGGCGAAATTCTGGTGTTTTTTGACCCACCCAACCACCCCGACCTCCTCTTTCTACGCTGCGTTTGTCGCTCTTTATATACTTTCTGTTTCATAATTACGTGGCTTACATACATAATTGTTTTTGTGGAATATATACAAATTACAGAGCATTACTTTTCATAGCCATAGCTACAAACGGTGTATGAAACCAGCCTGCCTGAATCCACTGAATATTCTGGAAAAAGAAATTAAGCAAAGGTAGTTTTGATTTCTCCAAGTTTGTTAGATAAAGCAAAAGATCATCTGCAAATAAATTAACTTTGTCTTGATGTATTGACACATGTAACCTTTAGATCTTGGGGTGGGAAAAGAGAAGAGGACAGCCCTCTCTTGAACCCCTCTCCAAAATACATTTCTCAGATAATGCATTTGTTTTACTTTAAACCAAGAAGGCCATTGATGGAGTTTTAATGTCTTTTAAGCATCCACAACCATCACTGATAAATCCATATTAAATAAAGCATGTTGTATAATGCTAAAGCATGTTCTAGTGTCTGTTTGTAGACATCTATTTTCACTGAACCCTGTTTGATTCACATGCTGATTTTATCCGTTTCACATATTTTTTGTGGAGTGATTTTTCATCTGAATTGAGGGCCTTAAGGATGGAAAGTATGTTGGACAGATTGGAAAGCCCTTTGAGGCAAATGTGTGATTTAGGGCTACGCTATATAAATAAATTTGACTTGACCATCCTGAAGTGAAACATCAAATTGCATCTGCAATTGTACAGATTAAAAGCTGCTGAATTCCAAAGTCAGAGCTTTTATATAGCAGCAAATGCATGATTTGCTATGTATGCCAGGGTTTCTGTGGCTGGACCCAAATGCAGGTAAGTGATAGGTAAGTATTGTTTGCCTGCAAGCATAACAGCAAACAGATTAACAGGAAACAAACTGGCAAGATCACTACTAGCAGGAGGTGGAAGCGTTGCACACTGACAAACCAATGAGAGGCTGTTGGAGCACGGTTAAAGAAGAGAAAAGGAGCTGGATTGATTGGCGGGCAGGTGTGCTGATTGTAGGAGACCAGCAGGAGCGTTGATTGCAGATTATGTGCAGGTGAGTAGTGAGAAGGAGAGAGAGGACAAGAGGGGAGGGAACGAGCAAACAGACAGACAGACAGACAGACAGCACACGTCACCCATACTAAAAGGCAGAAAAATAATAAAAACACTCTCACACCAGGCAGGCAGGTGTCACAGTCCTGAGCAGAGAATGAAGTCGCTCTCCCTCATAGCTTCTCTGGGCTTTGTGTACGTATAGCCGGTCCGGCCGCGCATGCATGTTGGTGCAAGTGAGTCACTGTGTGTGTGGCGGTTACCGCTGATAACGCTGTCCCAACCGATGGCGTCGTCATGATCCAGAGCTGATGCCACAACTGTATCATGAAGCGACATATCGGAGAGTTTTTCTGCAAAATGATGTTTGAGGTCAAACTTTTTCCTCGTTCTTGTCGTTTGCAATCTGCTCAGTGGTTCTGATGATGGGAATGTTTAGGAGTCAAAATGGCAGCATCAGCAAAACACTGACGTCACTCACCTGCAAGTCACGGGGCAGGGAGACAGCGGAGGCCGTAACTTAACAAAAAGCTGCTCTGTTGTATAATGAGCAACTCCCTCACTTCCCAGCATCGCTCATAACTTAGCCTCCGTTTATTTAGATTGAGAACAACCGCCGGCGTAATTCGTTCAGCTCGGTGGCAGACAGCACAAATGCTTCTCATGCAAATGAGGTAAATGTGTACACCAAATTACAGCTTGTCATGCTGCATAACGCGGCGGCGAGCCGGACGATTCGCAGAAGCGATCATCCAGACAGGGCAGCAGCACGGGCGGAATAAGAAAAGAGCTGAATGAAAATCTCCGCAAGGCGAAGATGATTTCTTACTCTCTGAGGCTGCCGTTTGATTGGATTACAGTACAAATGTGTTTTGCAGAGGGTAAATCAAAACGCTGTTATCGCTGCTGAAAAGCGGCGGAGACGAGGATTTGGGGAGCTGGACTCCCTTCGCCTCACAGACAGATTTGAGTAACAATATGCACATTCAAAAACTCACATACTTGTTTTATTTTGTTGTGTATGGACGTTGTACATGCAATCTAATGCATGGCAGAGGTCATGTGTTAGAAGCCCTGCCATAAAAAAAGCCCAAGGGGCAAAGGGGGGAAGAAAGCCGGCAGAGGAGGAGGAGGAGGAGGAGGAGGGGGAGGGCGGCAGCAGAGGAGGCGTCTGTTTTTCCTCACGAACGAGGCTGCAGAGCGAAGTAGACGTGGAAAAGCCGGGGAATGGGAAAATGGTGCAGACAGCGGCGTGATCGCAGCCTGAGCCGAGCTCCCAAACCCTGCACTCAGTTTGACTAGACCCGGCTCTGTTAAGTTCTGTTCTGTTCTGATCTGTTGTGTTGTGTTCGGGTCGACTCCATCAGTATCAGGTTTTTAGAAATTCACGAAAAGAGCATGAGCTCTCAATAGTCTCAGGTCGTCACATGACGTGGTCAGTGGTCTGAAAGAAAGTAAACATATGAATAATTTAAAACAGAGTAAATTAAGATTGATTGAGATCAAGTGATGTTTAGCGGCTCAATGTAATGTTGTCTATGAAGTAAACTGCAGGATTGAAAAGATCAAAAGTCGTTCTGGGAAATGTAGGAAATCACACACTAGAGTATATCATGTAGCTGTATCAGCAGCGAAAGCAATAAAGTCAAGAAAAACACATTTTCTAATGAGTACAACGCCAGAGTTACCCCATCTCTACATTACATACTGGTCTAGTTCTGGTTCCTGTGGGTGTACATAATGGTATACGGCTGCAACTAGGATTATTTCCCTTCCTGATTCATCTGAATTGATCTAGAAAATGTCAAAAATAGTGAAAAATACTCATTACAATTTCTTAAAATGTCTCTAAATTGCTTTTTTTTGCCCGGCAAACAGTCTAAAACCCAACAATATTTAGTTTACTATCACATAAAAACAAACATTTTAACAACAGAGATGACTTGTTTGGCATTTTGAGCTTGATAATGGTCTTTAAGTTTCCTCTTCTCGGTGGGATCGTTGGACTTTGGTTTAAAAAATGGTGGCTTTGAAATGAAGACTTCACTCTTTCTGAGGGACTCGGATCAAAAAGTTTACATGTGAGTTTAGTTTATTAGTTTTTATTTGTAAGTAAGTTATATCAAACATTTGGCACATCCCGCATGAGATCAGAAGACACTAGTTATACAGATACATTGGTATACTGTGTGTATATTAAGCCTGTTTTTGTCAATAAAAGGTATACAATGGCAGATTTTGCACATAGAAAAGTATATTTTGTGCCAGTTTATTTGTCTACTCTCTTCTTTATTTCCGTGTGCAGATGTTCACCTTTAAGCCTTTATGTTTCTACTTTTCTTCTGACAGTAAAATGCTGTGATTCAGCCCTCTGTGGAGCTCTACTTGGGTTTGGTTTGCCTCTCAGAAGACTATTACTTGAAAGATAATTGAAGCATGATTTGACATCTTACCTGACGTCATCGCCTCTCGTGTCACTAAAAGCAGGCTGAAACAAAAACCCCAAGTCCTTTTCTCGGAGAGTATTTGACCTGGGTCTGATGTCAACACTGACTCAGGGTCTGTCAGGGGAACCAGGAGGTCCACTGGCACCAGCGGGGCTTAGCCCAGATTGACCCCGAGCCTCTCATCTCTCCTTTTCCCACAGGAGGACTGACCTGGGTATAGCCACAAAGCACTCATGGTCAGATTTATGTCCTTTAGGCCTCAGAATTAAACCCTACATTTCTCCAGTCATCTCTGTCTGAGGTGTAATTTAAAATAGTGAGCATTATATTTCAACATGTGAAACGACGACAGCAACATTATCAGAGTAAAACATTCAGTTTAGAGGTTTCTTTCAACACCAAAAGGTCTTTGGAAAAATCAGCAAAAGCATTTTATTAGATATACACAGCTGAGTCCAGCAACATGACTGAGAAACTAAAGAGCGCCAGCTGAATGTTAAAGAGGACATATGAAAAACTCACCTTTTCAATGCTTGTGCACATAAATGTGAATATCTGGAGTTCCTACCAACCCACTGATTGAGAAATAACACAACCCAGTCGGAGTGTTTCAGACAGAGGGTGAATACAGGTATAATCAGAGAGACAGTGTGAGAAAGATATAGTGTTTGTTTGAACATTAAAGCATGTAAACATGTTCTATTAGAAACCTGAAATACATAAAGTATGAACCTGGAAATGGGCATGATATGTCCCCTTTAAAAGTGCTGAAGTGTCTCAAGCTGCAGTTCCTCTAATGATCAATAGAGAACTCTGAATATATTGAAACGAATGATGGGTCAAACATAAATCATTGCATTTTTATTCAAGTTGAGTTGTCAATTTAGAATTGTGCATCACAGGTTTTCTAAACTAAATTAAAACATGGGTTGCAAGTCCTAAAGAAAAATTACCCATATCAGTATTTTGTGGCTTTGTTGTCCCTATTGTTCGGATAAGAAACCAAATTAAGGCCTTTAAAACAACTTGCAAGTTATTTGCTGAAGTTGAAATGTGAGCTCTGACAACTGTGATCTTTCTAATGCTTCTGCTGCTTTTCAGAAATTACAAGTTTGCTGTGACCATTGTAATAAAATTTGTGCAACTCCCGAAAGTGCTGTCTCACAAAGAAGGCCTACGTCAACACCCATACTCTACATTGTTCGTAGCTATACCTATGAAAAGCAATGCACTGTAATTCGTATATATATCCCACTAAATCAATTTGTGTGTAATTAACGTAATTGTGAAACAGGAAATGTAAAGAGCACCAAATGCTGCGCAGGGAGGAGGTCGGGGTGGATGTGTGGGTCTAAAAACACAGGACATTTGCCCAGGAGACCGGCGTTCGTGTCCCAAGAGAAACCAGAAAGCAATGTTTATTTATTTGTCATTTAAGTTACGCCACTTCCAAAGTTATTTTAACCCAAACCTACACGATATTTTCCGAAACCTAACTAAGTATTTTTGTTGCCTAATACTAACCAAGTCGATCATTTTCTCAGCCTATGTATTTTTTTGCTTGCTCAAACCTGAAGAAGCTGTTTCCTGTGAAGACGAAAGTTTATTTTGAAAAGGCTGTATGCATGTAACCAGCGGAAATTGACATGTGCTGCTGGACCTTCGTAGGAAAACAAACGAAAAACAAGGAATGACTTTTTCACAAGCCGTTGTATGAGATTACGTTGACCCTGACATCCTTCTGCATTGGCCATATGGGAGTTTCAAAACACTTTTAATCTTCACTGCAACTGATCTTTTAATTGCTGATCCATGACGGCATAAGACGACATCAGTATTTCCATCAGCCTCATTTTCATAAAGTTCCCATCTCAGCGTCCTTGATACGGTGCAGCTGCAAAGCCCTCCTAACTCTCTATTAATACTTATTTTGGCTCACAGGTTTGAAGAAGGAGCCAAGAAGGTGTGAAGAAAAAAAAGTATCAGGGAAAGTCCAGTCGCTGCCGCCTTCGTCCCGCGATGGCATCCCACGCTGATACTGTAAAAGGTCACTCACCATCAGCCAACAACAGGATATGGTTATGATAAGCATCCAATCAGAGCTCACGTTGGCTGTGATAAGCATCCAATCTGAGTCTGAGAGCTTGTCGCTGCATTCCTCAGGCTGATCTGACACTATCATGAGGTACTGATGCCGGCTGGGACACAGAGCCGAGAGGCTATTTTAGGGTCTTTACAGATAGGAGGGAGTTTCAACACAGCTGAGACAAACTGCTGCTGCTGCTGCACTCCGAACGTGTTACTGTAGTCCTCTTTGAGTTTCTGCTCAGAATTGACCTGTATAAGACTTTTAATGTGTTGAAAGAGATTATACTGTTAAAGGATTATGTGACAGTAGTAAGAACGGGAGATGCTACTGCGCAAAATGCCGTTTCATTGCATGTTTAGTTCACATAACTAAGCTGACTGATAAGACGAAGGTTAAAGTTAGCTAATGACTGCAAATGAAAACGTTTCTGAGGTTATTAACATGCTTGGAAATATGTTGATGCATCCTCCACTCCCAATTACGCTCCACTATATCAGTGTTTCTTCTGCAAATCCGTAGAAAAACAGATAATGTCCTGGCAGAAAATTACCGGGACATTTTCCGTTAAGTTTACGGACATTTTCTTTAATCCTAAAATGGAAATTTCTGTTGATTTACAGGACGTCCTTCGTACCATTCTCTACGGCTTGCTTGAGCGGAGCGGAGGAGTTGTAGTTTCGTAGCATTTATTCAGCGACAATTAAACTGTACACACACTGCTACACCTACGTTCACAGCTGGAACGGCACCAACAACCTCACACTCAAGCAAGAAGCCTCAGGCAAAGCTGGAGCTGCTAACGTAGCACAAATACACACACCGTTCGTCGGACAATCGCGATCATTAATCCGGGCCGACAGAGTATCGTTACGCCGGGCAGACACACAGCTGACAACCTGCTAAACTAAACTAAATGTGCGGTGGAGATTTTTACTGGGAAAGTGGCTGCATGTCCGCGACACTACACGCAGCAGCGTGGCTGCTGAGTTAACGCTCCCAGACGGGTGAACTGGTGTTGTGCTCCTGCAGCTGGCGCGAGGCACAAATCTTGTCGGTTAAGGGTTAATAATCGATTAACGAGGGTCGGTCATTGGTTAAGAAACTTTTTCAAAATTAGCATCCCTAGTTTGCTCCCATTTAGCCACAAATTGTAATAATTTCGGCCACCGATGTTGGGTGATCAGGTCTGGCTAACAGTCTCCAGTTCCAGTTCATCCCAAAGGTGTTTGCATAGGGTTGAGGCCAGAGCTCTGTGCAGGCCAGTCAAGTTCTTCTACACCACCATTTATGGACGAGAGCATTGTGAAACCAGGAACGAGACAAACACAAAACACTACTGTCTAAAATATCATTGCATGTTGCAGCATGAACTAATGGGCTCAAACCATAAAAAACAGATCCAGACCAAACAAGGCCTGTGGACAGAGGACCACCTACCTCTGCCCATTTAGAGTAGAAACCTCGTGGATAAAATGACTTTACCGTCATCCAGTAATTTGTGGTTCTTCTTCCAGAAACCTGTTAAAACGATGAATAACCTCTGCTGAAGATTAGCAGTGGAGACGATGCTCCGCATATTGATCCCGTAAGCAGAACCAGGTGTAGAGGATCTGTTTGTCGGCCAAAGATTGATGCAGGACTTTGGAAACAGAACGAGCAGATCCTCCAGATTATCTCAGCGTGCCGTAAAAATACTCTGAAGCCCCGTCTTTGAGGACATCTCCAGCTCGCTGCTTCTCAACCTGCAGCAGGTGACATCTGTCGCTGGGCGGACGGACGGACGGACACGTCTCCTCGGTTTAGCCTGGGTGGCCCCGGTGGGTTAAACGAAGCCCCTTCACCCCGGTGTTTAACTTCGCTTCCTATAGCTTCACCTCTCCCCAAAAACTCCTTCCAGGTAAAACTAATGGCCGCTTCCAACATCTGTGGCCCATTCACCGTTTTAATGAGCGGGAGAGAGAGGTGGAGAGAGCCGAGTATGAATGGACAAGCAGGGACTTTAACTAGCTGCCTCCGCCATTAAGAGCCTGTGGGGCAATTATGTTACCGAGCACAATGACCTCAACACCGTTTCAAAGTGTTGCTACACACAACAGCCGTCACACAGCCACATCTGATGCCTTTCTTTATTATGATATCTTATAATTAAAGGATAAATAAAGTTGTTCTGCATTTCCGCAAGGACGCTGACCTCTTGATAGTCCTCTTAAGATTGCTTTTATTTAATTCATTTTATTCCAAACCTGTATGCCAGATAAGAGAAAAACAAGATTGAAGAAGTTAAAAGAAAAACAATAAATAAAAATGAATAATTACATAGCAAAAAAAAAAAAAAACAGCCATCGCAAAAAATTATAATTGATTTTTTTCTCAACATTTAATTAAAATTTGGACATTTTAAAAATATTTTTTCCACCTTTTACGGAAAGGTCGGCATTTAGTTTACATCCTCTATCTGCTCGTTCCAATATTTTATTGAAACTACATGATGTTTTTTATGCTGCGTACAATATTTCAACTCAAGACACCAATATTACATCAATAATATTACGTCATTACATCCTCGACCAAAGAAATTCTTAGTGGACTAATCGATTAGTTGATTTAATCGACAAAACTCACAAAACAGCACCGCTTTAAATCTTGTGTTTAGATGTGCTCATAAGTTTCTTGGACATTCAGAATTAAAAATGCATAAAAAAACGAGAGGGCGGCTCCGACATCAAATACTATTTCTATACACGTTTCCCTCAAATTCACTCTGATGTAATCTGGTATGTTTTGCAAGCTTTGAGATTCAACAGTGTTGAGTTATAGATGAATCAACAACATGATAGCAATTATATTCATATGTATTCATATGTGCAATAATGTGAAGCCAATCACTCTCTCAGTCTATTTTCTTTACATCTTGTTTTTTATTGTTTACTTATTATATCTTCATTGTTTACTTGCTTTATTTATTTTACTGATGCCTCTCTGCACTGTCCCCCTTTGCTGCTGTAATCCTGCTGTGGGACTAATAAAGGATTATCTTATCTTATTTATAGCTTATATATTTATATGAATTAATTAAAAACATTTGATGGACATGTTTATCCAGTTTACAATACATAATCTTGCTTCGTCCTGCAACTGTGGCAAATACTAACAATAAGTAAAGTTAATTTAGGTTAAAATAATTTAAAGTTCCCATACTGTAAAAAGTGACATTTTCATGACTTTTATATTATAAAGCAGGTTTAAGTTCTATATAAATACTGTGAAAGTATCGAAATGCTGAATCCACACAGAAATACACACAGCCTGTATTCAGAAACTGAGCTTTTGAAACAAGCCGTCAGGATTTGTGTCCTTTTGTGATGTCACAAATCTACAATATTTAGACCATTTCACAGTTTTTCAACATTTTAAATGTGTCCCAGTTTATTTCCTGTTGCAGTGTATGTGAATGACATCACCTGACAGGAAGTAAACATGGACCCAAGCTGTTGCCTAGCAACACAATTCCGTTGCAATTCCATTGAAATGTAGAAAAACGGAGCGTTTCAGACAGAGGGTGAATACAGGTGTATTCAAGCAGACAGTATGAGGAAAATAAAGTTTTTTTTAAACATTAAAGCATGTAAACATGTTCTAGTAGAAACCCAAAATACAAATATGAACCTAGAAATGAGCACGATATGGGACCTTTAAGATAAGATAAGATCAGATACTGCAAGTTAAAGATGGTAAATGGAACAAAAGGAGTCATTAAAGGAAGAATAAGGAAGAAGTTCACTGAATATAGAAAATTAGAATTTAACAAAACAAATACATCAATAGGATTATAGGAATGATCAATGAAACTTGAAGGGGAAACTAAGTTATAACAATATACATGCTCTACAAAATGTGCAAATGAGCTCATCAAACTCACTTATGAATGTTGGCTGACGTTGTTCCCCGAACACGTATTACTCACTCTGTAAAATATTCGGTGGAGTGTTGCAGCGTCTGTGGTGTTAAAATGCTTTTAGAGACGTCGGTCCCTGAACCGTCTCCACCTCTCTAGATTTCTCAGGGTCAAACCTTTATGTCCATGTTTTGACTGTCAGCCTCTCTAAAGCCTCTGGGGGTCGTCTGACACAGAGCAGCCACCCTCTGTTAAATCTGCTGCTGTGAAATCATTAGAGCCCCCGACCTGCCGGTGGTCCACCAGCCCACAACACAGGACCCCGGCTCTATATGTATATGTGTGTGTGTGTGTGCGTGTGTGTGTGGAGGGGGAGGCTTGGTTTGATGCTTCTGACCAGTGTAAGTATAAAGAGAGGATCAACGTGGATGAGTGAAGCTTGTGATTTGATGATGAATTATGTCTTCTGGTTTAACTCTATATGCTGCTTTATGGTTCTATATCTTGCAACTATAACTTTTCAATGTAACTATGTCACAATTTGGTCTTTAAGGTTCAAAATGACATTTTTTTTCTAAATAATGTTAACAAAAAACTCTCCGAATAGTCGACTATTCGATCTAAGGCACCTGATTCGACTGTGATGGCAGTGATAGAAATAATGTGGTTATTAAACAAAAGGATTATTCCATTCTGGCTTCATGGGGGTGCTTAAATGTCTGATTTTACATATAAATTGCTTGGTTTCTCATAAATAATCATGATATATTTTGTTTTAAATATCAGCCTATTAATAATACTGTTACCTAAAGGATTTGAAATTATGAAACACACACAAAAAGAAGCAAATCCTCACTTTTAAGGGGAAATAATAATGGAAAATGTTTGGTATTTTAACATGATAAATAGCTTAAATTATTAATTGATTGTCAAAATAATCATTGATTCATTGTCTCAGCACTTATGAATTATGTTGGCCTAAAAAAAAGAACAGAAAACATCCCCATTATAGTAATAAATGAAACAGTAACACAAGTTTTTACACCGTTAATGTTTCATTGTCACACAGAAAAATGTTTCCTGTGTATCATCTTGACATACTGATGATCTTTTTATTAATTAAACCAATTAGTAGATTGTCAGAAAATTAATTGACATACATTTTTGATAATTGATCAGTCATTTTAAGTTTAATTTATGAGGCAAACACATCAAACATGTCCTGGTTGCAGTTTCTCAAATGTGAAGACTTGCATCCTTTTCTCTGCTTTATACAGCCTAAGTGAAAACTGAATATCTTAACTATTGACAGATGAATTAATAATGAACATATTTATTAATTTTAGTTTGGAGTGATAAGGTTGTTCATTTCACTTTTGCACTGAAATTCCCCAAAAATCAAAATTCAGTGACGCTGTGTGACGTCTTTTCTTTTAGGTTTTCTTTTATTTATTCCAAACAAATTACTGCTGCTGCTGCAAAATAAAACACTGTCCTTCTCCTTCCTATTCAAGCTTTTATAAACCATCATGAACTGCTTACAGGTTGAGTTTTATTACATTCATTTATATAAAAAAAAAAGTGCCAGATCATTGCTGTTGAAATGACTAAACACAAAAAGTCTAAAAGGTTGTTGCAGAAAGTGTTGGGCGTTTATGTCAGTTTACGTCCCTTCATCCCGTCACCGTCACCTCGCCGCTCCACATTCCAGCCGTCCCTGCTCTTATCTTTATTGGCTGAGGACGAGCAGAATTACTGCAGTAAGAGGACAGTTTCTGGAGACGTATAGATGTCCACAGAGAGACCAGAGACGACGACCCACTTATCAATGACAGAAGAGAATAAAATATATCTAACAGGAGAAGAAAGCAGCTTCTCATATGGTGGAGAATATTCTGTGTTTACTGCTATCTGTGTTCAGATAATGAGATACTGAAGAAAGTGAGAGAATAAGCTGTTGTGGAGTGGCCGTAGTAAAAGTAAATGGTCTGGTAAAGCTCCCAAATGACAAACAATAAACTGTCTCGTCTTTAGTCTCAGCTTGAGGAGACTCAGCTCAGACTCAGAGCTTTGATTTGTATATTTAGACAAAGAAAACCTGTTATTCTTTTGATATTCTATGTATATGCATGAGACATTGTGTGTTTTTATAAATGTATTTTACATTAAACTGCTCCACTGAAACATTACTCCACCTTAAACCAAAGTAATTCACATTGTTTTTATTTTTGACCAACAATATATGACTGATAACTCACAGCCACATCATATTATATATGCGTCAGGCATACAAGACAAGTCAATTAAGCTGATCATTTTATGTGAGACATCTAAATGAGATCACCAGCAGTTAGATCGTATTTCACCACTCGTGAAAAAACCTGATTGAGTGTCTGAATCTAATTTATTTTTAATGTTATAAGTTGCAGTTGCATGAAAAAACACAAGCAACAATGCAGCTAAAAGTTATGAAATTTTAATAAATAAGACAACAATAGACAAAAGATGGCAAATAAATGACAAAGATGTCAATTAAAACAGCCACATTCAGCTGACAAACTGTGACAAAAGAGTATTATAAAAGAAAGATTGTCGTCTTAAAGAGTCTGTTCACACAAATTACACCAAAAAGAGAACAGATTTTCTCACTTATTTCTAGCGGCATCTTTATCCGGATTTTCCATCCATCCATCCATTATCTGTATAACCGCTTATCCTATTCAGGGTAGCTGCGAAGGCGGGGTATACACCCTGGAGAGTTTGCCAGACTATCACAGGGCTGACACGTAGAGACAGACTATCCGGGTTTTGGAATATCTAAATTTATATCTGTAAGAGCTCACGGCATTGAAACATTAAAAACTCTGCAGCATCATTTCTTTCCAGGAACAATGTCCTGTTCATCTGAATGATCCACAGAGAACTAACAGCTTATTTGGTAAAAAAGGAAACAGTGCTAGAGAGATATCTCAAAACTTAAAAGCACATCTATATCTGCATGTCTAGACACCATGAGGGTTAAGAGAGACTGCTCGTTTTGTTGTAATTTGTGTGAATGAAGCCTTTAAATCCCGTGAATTTCTAAAAGAAGATTGGCGTATACAGAATTTAACCAGCAAAACTCAAGATGGTGAATCTCATGATTCAAAACATGCTCTATGAGAATAAGCAGCAGTCGCTTTTTTAAGGATTGATCTCGTTATCCCATTTTTTATTATTAGATTTTCTCCAAAATTCTGTTAGCTTGATGAGATGACCTCAATCTGACCTTGAACAGAATAGAGCAGGATACGCTTTTAGCACCTTGTACTCTACTTACACTCTACTTTAGGCCCACAGAGGACAATGAGTAGAGGTTTCTTCTCCCATGAGGCATTGGGCCTACTGACTGGCATGACCCAGTCTGCCCACATTTCCCAGAATGAGGAGGAGCTGCCACGTCTAATTGTACCCAATGGGTTCAATTAGCTTTGCGTGTGAGCGTCGATGCACGCCAGAGGTGGATATATATACTGTAAAGAGAGCCCCCTGTATGATAAACACTCGGGGCTGAGCGTGCTCCACAGCGTTTTCCGTGCTGAGCGCCGAGCTCGGCTTTGAATCAGAGGGAATATTTGTTTGGAAATGTAGAGTTGTAGGGTAAGCACTCTGAAGAGGAGGGAAGCAGTGTGTCTATTGAAAAATCTACATGATGACACAAACAATTATGAGGAGAATTCATAACACGGCCAAGATGGCTCCCTATGACCTATTTTGGATGTTTCCCCTGGTAGAGGGAGAGAGAGAGAGAGAGAGACACAGAGAGAGAGACAGCGAGAGAGAGAGAGAGAGAGAGAGAGAGATGACTGGAGTCTATTGGGGTTGAAAGCAAAATATGAAGAGACTATTACTGCTGGCCAGGTCTTTCAGCACCTCCAGCGATAGCAAGGAGAAAAGAGTAGAGGAAGGAGATCAAAAAGAGGAAAAGGTTCTGGTTAAAGGTTTTAGAGACAGAATGGAGAGAGAGAAGTGGAGGAGAAAGTGATGCAGAGTAAAGAAGGGGGGGATGGGAGTATGACCAGTATTGTATTTCATCTCTGTGTAGTGGACGTCTTAATCAACACTGTCAGGTTTTCTTTCAGGAGGCTGCATGGTGTTTTTCATGCTGACAGCGAAGGTAACATGTGAGTGAGAGGAGGATGTGCCTTCCTTCTGCTCATAAGCGACACCAGCTTGCATTCAAATAATCACAAAGTTAAAAAGTTGCAATCATCTTAAAAAAGGTTTTGTATTATATTATAATTTTGCACATCTGAGTTCTGCGTATTAAAATGCAAAAAAAAAAAAAGATGCATTTAAATCCAGATACAAAGGTTTTAGGTATAGTGGCACAAAAGGATACAAACACCATGAAGTCTGATTAAACCAAAAGGTATTAAAGCACCACAGGGACACTATAAGTCCCTTTATGGATACTGTATGTAGCTCACACCTTTTCAGATCCTCTCTTATTTATTATTCATGATTTTGATTTTCAATAATTTATGGAAAAGTTGAAATAAATCTTTATGCATTTGTTCATTAGGTGGTCTCTTTTAACTCTTTGAGTCATCTTTATGGATCTTTTTTTCTTTATATTGTGCCAATTTTTTCTGTTGTGTCACTGCATTCTGTCTGCACTTTATTTTGAAAACTGCCACACAAATAAAGGCAATTCTTTAAAGGTTATAACTTAAACTTTAAGATTATTTATTAAAAGGAAGTTATAATGCCATTACAAAAATACTTCAGTTCTGCTTTCAGGATGTTATACTGAAAGTAAAAGTCATGCAGTGTGCATAATTATTGTTATAGGAGTAGTTCCCTTTAGTGTTGTGTTAAATTAATGATGCATTAAAGTGGAAGCAGTGTTTTAGAGGTTGTGGCTGCTGCAGGTGGTTTAACCCCCTCTAGGTAATAATTATGCATTTTATGAGTCAATCATATGTTTTAACTGAAATCTGCAAAAGAAACCCAAGACTCCAGGTAAATAGAGTTTCATATTTCCTTCTGATTTATAGCAAAATAAAGAAGTGTAAAGTTGAACAAAATATAAATACCTAAATCCCCCCTGTCTAGATACTACTGAGAAAACTACATATAAACTCATTTATAGCCTAGAGTATGCACTTTATTTTAATATACTGACAGTCATATCAGAGGGCTTTATGTTCTTATAGTAATAGCAGTAGATAAAAAAAAAACAAACATATGTAACATAACTAACATAACTAAAAAATGC